>NW_023612226.1:0-50000 GCF_013339725.1 Rhipicephalus microplus
ATTTTTATTATATGTTTTTCTTTTTGAAAGATAATTTCCTATTTTTTTATTTGTTCGTTTTAGTAATAGGTGGACAAATATTATATCATGTTCAAATGTAGGGTGCTACAAGCTTTTTTGGCCCATCTCCCAGAGTGGGTATTTGCCAGTGCTCACAGGCAACAAATAAACTAACGTGCCCTCTAAAACAATTCTTATGATTGATTGATTTATATGTGGGATTTAACGTACCAAGACCACCATATGATTATGAGAGATGCCGTAGTGGAGGGTTCCAGAAATTTTGACCACCTGGGGTTCTTTAACCTGCACCCAAATCTGAACACACGGGTCTACAACGTTTCCGCCTTCATCGAACAATTCTTCTGCACATTCAAGAAAATATTGCTTCAAACTTATCAGTTTTACTTTCTTATTGTGGCACTTCAGGAATTTCTCGGTGTAATGAAGAATGTTAGTGAAGAAGAAAGCATAAAAAATACAGCTGAAACTGAGTCAGTCTTCACACTGCACGCGATTAGCATCAGTGGCTTAATATATTGTGGCTCTTTCAACACGTTCCTCGGTGTATGTCTTTGTGTCTGCCGTCGCATTCAGCACATTGTTTAGTCTGTTTCGCCATTTACCGCTACTGATTCACCTTTCCAGTCAATCATCAAACGATAGCAGTATGTCAGTTGGTTTAATCAAGAAAACTTGATGTTCCTTCGCCAGGTTCGCCTGATTCACCCAAAGTAAGACAGAGTGATCACTTCCTCTCTGCTTAAGGAGCCATCAACCGCAGGACTATGACGAACAGTGATGTCATTGTGAATGCCCCTTAAGCAACCGAAATGGCCCGCTCGTTCTCCATCTCCTTTAGCCGCGTTCCTTCCAAACGCTCGAGCGTATGATGCGTGGGTAATCCTAATGATTGCTGTAAAGACAGAACACGATGACTACTGCTATAATCCGCCAAGAGTGTCAATACAAAGGATGTCACACAAAAAAAACAAAACAAAGACTCGTGGTGTGACGCCAATGCATGCGTACAGAGTCAATCGCTGCTTCCTTCTTCGTCAGGTCATTATATAAATTTCAACACAATTTCACCCGTGTTTTGTCCTTCAAAGGGAAAAAAATGCCCCCTTACTAGACGATTATCAGGGTACGTCATGTAATGCGTGCCATACTTACATAGCTTCAATCCAATTAATACGAGCATCCGATACACAAGTCAATCCACGCGATAATTCCTTAAATATATCCGCTCAAATGCGCAACACAGACGCCTTTGTTTCTGTCATGTACCCTTGATATTCCCTTAACACATTCTTAACAGCAGCCAATCCGACTT
Source organism: Rhipicephalus microplus (assembly GCF_013339725.1). Taxonomy (NCBI): domain Eukaryota; kingdom Metazoa; phylum Arthropoda; class Arachnida; order Ixodida; family Ixodidae; genus Rhipicephalus; species Rhipicephalus microplus. The sequence continues at coordinate 1,337 of NW_023612226.1, forward strand.
TCCAACATTCTGAGTTTCTCGGTCCTTTTTCGGGAGGGGGGGGGGGCGCTTCCATTTCAAGAAGCTGGCCCGTAAAACCCTTATTATGCTTACTTCAAGCGCAGTTCTTTCCCGGGTAAGAGAGACTAAACATCGAACGAAGAAGAAATAGTAGGCGGGCCAAGACACTCCTAATAATCTGATAAGCCGGTGATCAAAGGCAAACCTGCTGGTTCACTAAGCACGAAAAAAAAAAGTTGGGAGCCCATCCCTGCAATCGAGTTAGGTTTGGTGAGCAGCTGGTGCCACGTTCACTTTTGTACCGAAGAAAGCTTCAACCCAAAAAAGTGAGAAAGCGGTATGCGTACGTGTCTTCAAAGACGAGAAGATGGGTCTAAACAAGACATGCACGCAAGCAAAAAAAAAAGTTGGGCAGATCCCACGTACCTTGGGAATCGATGTTATACGAAGCAGGTGGAGGGAAGGTAACCGTGCTGAAATTTATAAAGACGATAGTATTTCTTGGGGGCCTTCGACGCAAAATTTTGGTCTGTCTGTCTGTCTGTCTGTCTGTCGGTCCACTTTTAACGGCATTAAGTATTTGAAATGGCCAACGCCATCCGCAGCGCCCACCAATGTTGCTCAAGGTTGGGCGTTCATGCTTGTCTTATTGTCAGTTTAAAATCAATTATTGCGCATGTCTGGGGAACCATAACAACACGCATATATTCTGCATGTGCATCTTTTACTAGAAAAGATATACATAAGTAATTTTAAGGAGCGTAGCGCTTATCACGCTGCGCTCACCATGCAGCGCTTGCACAGATAGGCGAGCGTTTCCAACGCTTTGCTAAGACGAGACGGTGGTGGCACATACCTGTCACCTGCGTTCTACACCCTAACACCTCTGAGGAGGGCGCGCACACCCGTCTCAGAGCCACGCACTTTGTTTCTGAAAAAAAAAACTGCCAGATAACGCTCATGTTTCACGTGTGACGTTACTTGATGCGCTCGTTCGCCTCCGCTGCACGCTCGAGGCACTCTAACGCAGCGCCTCCAGAATACCATTCACCGATTTTCTTGCGCAGAACATGAAATAAATGTCTTGTTCACTCTCTTCAGACACATGACTATCTACTTTCGACGACATTTGGAGATAAAATGCTTATACGGGGCCGATTTTTTCATTGAGTCACAAGTTATGAAATGATGCCAAATAATTTACCAATGTTGCACGGACAAACACAGGCTTAATAGTTTCAGAAATTTATATAACCAGTTATTTGCATTTGCGCAACAATGCCAACAAAAACATGAGTATACTAGCTACACCAGCAGCGATAAGTTGATGTGAAGCGCTTGTGCTCCCAATGCATGGTAGCCCTGGACACTGATACATAAATCAACTTAGCGTATGGCACCAAACTACCATTGACATTAACCCAACATTACGACTGTATCATAGAAGCACATATGTAATGTTTATAAAATTGCATAGCCCGCACTGAAACAACAGTTGATGTTTCCGGAACATTATATGGGCTATGTTTGAAATATGTAATTGAGACCTGGCGCTGCTTTGTGGTAAAACACCCATTGCCACGCATAATGCTGGGACCTGAATCCTGGTGGGAACCTGACATTTATTTTTTTGCAGTCTTTAGGTCAACGCTACCACCGTGAGCTTTTTCTTAACTCTTAAGAGTTAAAATTACCCATTCGTGTTCTCGCCGTTCCTGGGCAAAGTATCAGCCACCTGTGGCAGATAACCGCATACTATTGGCACATACCCGCTCTCGCATATGTGTCACTATTTGGCGGAAAATGTCGGACGACATGCGCGACGGAATCGTACGTCTTGGCCAGCGCGTCTTATTCGCCAAACCATCTTACCCTGCGATACCAATTTGGGTTCACGCCAAGGTAAGGAGGTGATCACGAGAACACCCAAACGTAAGCGGCTTGATGAATGGATGGATAGATAGACTCACATATAGATGGCAAAAGTGCTTGCAATACGCAAAGATATGCTTCGCGTGTAAAAACTGCCCTGAAAACAAGACGCATTTAGCTCTTCGACTTGCGTCAGGTCACACAGATTGTTATCAGTTGCTGTAATGAACACAGAAACCTCTACTGCGAGTTTGGGTAATCAGAGACGAAGACTACGAAACAAAGACTACGCTGAAGCATGACGATCTAAGCCACTTCAGGCCATAGCGACGCGATTTCCTCGAACGCCCATTCGTCTAATTTCAACCTCACTAAGGATGGTAGTGTGATAGAAAAGAGGGCATGAAAGATGAGGGGGAGAGAACGTGTTGAGCAACACACACCTGTGCGCGGGACGGAAGAGGAGGTGAAATCACCGAGCAAGCGGTTATTCCGAAGCCCACCCTGTCAGGTGCTCTAATGAACGGCGCTTATAACAAGCATGTTGATCGGCCCCCGGCTCCATGCACATAACACCACCCGCATTGCTCGCCAAGCGCCGACCCGGGTGTCGCATTAGTTCCCTGATACGTACTGCAGACAGCATGCTAATAGAACCACAATTGACTGGCTGGTATACGGTATACATACGTACGCACGGTTGTTTCAGTGTGCAACATCGATCTCCGGTGCCCCGCCGCGGTGGTCTATTGGCTAAGATACTCGGCTGCTGACCCGCAGGTCGCATTTGCAATGAAGGTTAAAATGATGTGGGCCCGCGCGCTTAGATTTAGGTGAACGAAAAGAACCTCGGGGGGGGGGGGGGGGGGGGGAAGGTCAAAATTTCTGGAGCACTCCACTACGGAGTTTTCCAATCATACGATGGTTTTTGGATGTTGAACCTCACAAATCAATCAACATCGCACTTCGAGCACTTGTAATTAGCCGGAAACTAAAGAGAAGAACCAGAAAATCCTTTCGTGCTTTCCAGCGTAATTTAGTAGCTTGTATAATGTTCTTCGTTTGCTTTTTTTCTTCTTTTTCACTTCAGGAGAGAGAGCGACTGCGACGCACTGGATGGGACACAATGTTCCAACTACCAGGCGAACAACTGGCCGAGGTTTAGAACACGGATATGTGGTGTGCGCATTGCAGCACGAACTGATAATGTCACAGGCACCAGGTGACACTCATATTTCTCTTCCAGGCATATCGCCCTCACTTCCGGTTTTGATGCGTCAAAGAGCTCCTTCGCAGATATTACGGCGTCGGCGTCGCTGGTTGTGAGCGAAAAATCTTCATTTTATGCGTAACTGAAAAATCGAAAACGATGCAAAAGAAACGATAAAAAGTCTTTAATAAGAGCGGGCACTGAACCAGGGTCATTTGAGTCCGAGTGGCGATCGAAGCCGACCCAGTCGCTTGGCAAGCGGATGCTATTCTACTCCCCTAATATCGGACTACACGTACTTCAAGCTCTGAAAATACCACCGATGCTTCTTCAGCTGATTCAACAGTGACCTTGGGCGTAGGCACGTTATGTATAGCGCAGCTTATGAGGCAACGTTCATGAAAGCAAGGCGTTTCTCTAATGGGCATAACAACATGAAAGCTTGCCGATGCGGAGCTTCTTTGCCACAGTCGGACTGTTCGTTCCACTCGCCATAACTTACGCAATACAGTTTTCACCGCAAACCTTCTTCGGAGAGTGGCGCATGTTTGTACCGCGACGCTCACTTTGACCTGCAACGCCGTAGTGCTTCAGTTCACTTGTTCAAACGTTGCTCGTGGCTTCAACTTGCGGCCATTTTCTTTTTTTTTTCTCTCTATCATTTGGGATCATGCGGTAATACGAGACCAGCGAATGGTTGTGGAAATAACTGTGAGTTGAGTCCACGCAAAAAAGTTTCAATCGTTAGGCCATGCACTTTTGTTTTTCATGTCGCACTGCATGCAAGCGTGCAAAGACAATTTCGGCACGAATAAGTTTGCGCAAGGGCTTCCGAGTGTGTCTACGTGCTTGTTGAGCTGCTGTAAAACAGGGGTGTCCAGTCCCGCGGACATCGTTCGGCACCCGACTCGCAGATAACTCTCTTGATGCCGTACTACTTTGTAGACTGTTGAGGTGCATTTTTGCCGTCGCCGTCATGTTCCGTATAAAGTTCAAGTAAATAACATTGCACCATGCGTCGAGTGTTCGGCGTACGAGCTAGAGTAGGCAAGCGCTGATGACGAAGATGGCAGATGCAGGGACGGTACGAGACGGGCAGTAACGTCACATGAAGTATGCATGCGATGACATCACTGATCCCGCCGTTGAGACCTATCGCGAATGGCTCCATCCCGAGTGATCAAAAGGTGCCCTGCACTATCCTTGTCCCGTACGGGAGCATGAAGGACTGCCAGCGGCACCAAGTGGGTACTGTGTCGCTCGAGCAGCAACTGAGAACTTTGATTGTAAGGGCAAGGTCGCGAGTGGTAGTGCACCTTTTCACGCGAGAGACATCCGGAGACGGCTCATGAGATTACTACGGTCTCGCCGCTTATTGCGCTGCAAGAAAAAAGAATGAAAGCCATGGCAGTTCTTGTCCTAGACCGGCCGTATTTCTTTAAGGTAGTCTTGTGCTGATTTACGTGAGACTGGACAAAAAAGAAATAGCTGGAAGCTTTTCATACCATAGCGAATGCTTGATATCACTTTCAATGATTCAGCCTGACAACAAAACTGAATTTTTTAGGTTCTTTAGGAACTCTTTCAAGGAATCGAACAGACGTGACTAGTTAGAATTCTTTTTTTCTTGCGGCGCCCCATGGTTCTATTTCGTATAAAAATGCATCACAAAAACAACTTTTCATAATTATTTGCGAGTTGTGCTGGAGATCAGTATGCGTGTAGCAATATGTTTAAAAACCTTCAGAAATGACCCTTGTTTGATATAGCACGCCATCCTTTTAAATATCAACGTTGGCTATCAATATGCAAAATTATATTAGTATCGAAACCCACCTTATGTTGACAATAATTTTTTACCATTCTCAAGCAAACTTTTAGTGGCAAAGCTTTTTTTTATCTGCCCTATTGAAACAACGCTAAATATTACCCCCGAAACTGCGTCTCTTTTTCCTGTCTATATCGTTGTTCGGTAGCGAAAACGTTAACAGAGACTCGGGAAAATTTCTTTTGGTGGACATCTCCTGAAAACAAATCGATTTCGATAATTTTGTTTCATTCTCCTCGTAGCGAAGAGTCTTAAGGTATGCACGTTGCCGTTCCAAATACCACCCATGCAAAAACACTCTTGCCACCAACGTCTAGAGAAACTACTCCCACTGACTCTCTCTCTGTTCTCCTTTCCCTCCCTCGATGGGCTTCGACAAACTTCCCGACGAGAAACCAAGTGGGCAGAGACATTTTCTCAGAAATTACGAGCTCCTTTTAACCCCGAACCGTACAGCCAAACGGCGCGTGCAGCACGGTCGTGCTGAAGCGATAATCCTGAAGCGAAAGTTCTTTATCCACACAGATTGCGAAAGCACCACCATTTCGCAACTTAGAATTAGACCGTGGGGCCTGTACAAGCTCGTCGAAGGCTGCACTCCCGCCGATGCATCACTACCTTGGCAACAAAGGGAACATTCTCTTACGCACTTTTTAAAGACGATAGTCTTTCTTGGGGACCTTGGACGGAAAAATTTTGATCTGCCTGGCTGTCTGTCTGTACATTTGTTTGTTTGCTTGATTGATATGTGGGGTTTAACGTACCAAAACCAGCATATGATTATGAGAGACGCCGTAGTGGAGAGCTCCGGAAATATCTACCACCAAGGGTTCTTTAACGTGAACCCAAATCCGAGAACACGGGCCTGCAATGTTTCCGCCTCCATCAGAAATGCAGCCGCCACAGCCGGGATTTGATCACTCAACCTGCGGGTCACCAGCACAGTACCTTATTCACTAGACCACCGTGGCGGGGCAATGCATCGGTTTTGTGCATAATATTTTTTGCCGGTATTCATACCAGTTTATTGCGGTCAGCACCTTAGCATAACATGTTTTCTTGAAAGTTTAATGCGTGTAGACGCATTAAACTTTCAACTTACGGTGAAGCGCTTTCCTAATTGATTTTCAGTTGTGATTTCTACTTCAAGCTAAAATACTTAAAAACAACTACCAAAAATGCACAGCTCCAAGAGCCGGCAGGGAAGTAGAAGTGCCCATAAGGGCTACATGGTTTAATGTAGACCTAGTACTAACATTTTTTTTTCAGGACCTAAGTTATATGATTGACTACGCACCAGTACGAGAGTGCCCAGAGCAAAAGAAGGAGCGCTGCTTCTTGTGTCGGCCAGAGGATTTGTTTGTGAAACGAAAGATTTCGTTTTCTCTTGCAAAGGTCCTGACCCTGATTATGTGCGGAATAACAACTTGTGGCCGCAGCACACACTCTCCTCAATAACAACGTGTCTATGAAGACAGATATTCGAAAGAGTTCAAATAAAACTGCAGAAACTCTCCAAATGAGTAGGAACAGTTTCGATGCATTCTCTGCATAGCGTTTGTGAGTGTGTGTGTGTGTGTACATAAATAAGTAATGAATAAAATTCACCTCATTCATTTCTTCACTTTGTTGGTGCATCAAATTTCACTCTTATAGATCAATCACACGTTCGATAGCGTACAATCTTTGACTTTTTTGTGGAAGAAATGACTCGCACGTGAATCTGTACATGCTTTGAAGCGCAATACATTGCTTAAAGCAGCACCATTTTTGACCCAAAAGGCAGAATAAAGCTGTTAAGCGTGTAAGACTTGCTACCAACGTTTTATCTTTTACGGGGAGAGGATGGTTGATTGATTTGTGGGGTTTAACGTCCCAAAACCACCATATGATTATGAGAGACGCCGTAGTGGAGGGCTCCGGAAATTTTGACCACCTGGGGTTCTTTAACGTGCACCCAAATCTGAGCACATGGGCCTCGACATTTCCGCCTCCATCGGAAATGCAGCCGCCGCAGCCGGGATTTGAACCCGCGACCTGCGGGTCAGCAGCCGAGTACCTTAGCCACTAGACCACCTCGGCGGGGCGGGGAGACGATGGTGGCAATGGATTCACTGCCAGCCGTACGAGCGCTCGTTCGGGCAAAACGAGTGACGTCACGGCGGCGGTGAACAGGCCTGGTAGTCTAGATGGCATTGATTTGGCGCCCTTTTTCTCCATTTCGAGCCTTCCATTCGTTGCGATCCAAAGTATTCCTCGTTTTATTATCTCCGCGAAAGATAACGAAACTGCTGGGAAAGATGTGTTAAAGTTGGTTTTTGGCACTCCTTCGGTTAACCGACTTCCTCGCACGGGAGTGATCGCAGCTTAAGCAACAGCAAAAGGGTGAGTGAAGCTTGCCCTATTCCACCCTCTCCCCGAAAGTGTGTTGTGGGTCGTAGCGCTGTGGAAGTTCTTGGTCGATGCTCGCACAATAACCTTAGAATCACGCTCGACTGTACACTGTCAAGTTTTATGAAGGGGAGAACGCAAGTGCGTGGTCTTCGCACTCTGGCGGTAAAGTCACTAGAACGGGGAAAGTAACACCATCGTTTTCTCTTTGTCGCCGCGTGCAGTCGGTGGGCTTCTCCACAGAAAAGGGCCGACTCGCTCGGTTTGCCAGTCTTTCCCGGCCACTGGAGTTCGGTGCGTGGGCGCGCGGTTCTTCTTATAGTCCCAGAAAAGCAATCGGGAACTCCTAGACACTAAGAGTCGTTTGCACACTTAATTGCAGTTGAGCCATCGAAAAATGGCCGGGTGCTGCGCTTCAACCAGTGGGAAACAGGCAAAACCTTCTTGCTATTCCCAGAGGAAAAAATGACGCCAAGCGACGGGCTGTGCAGCTGCGCAGAATAAATTCACTCGTCTTTGTGATGTAAGCATTTTATTGAGAATCGGCAAACGTTGTTTCGGGAAATGATTGCGTCTGCCCGGTGCTAGAGCAGCGTGTTTCGAGCGGTCGCCATGGAAGGCTCATGAGCAATAACATTGCCGTCTTTATTTAGGTTTGCCGTAGCATTGACGCTTTAGGGCTCGCATGTAGCGTTGAGTGCTTCATGAGAGCTGACTACTACTCATGCACTTCAATAACTTTCTGTCGGGGTCGCATTTGATTTTGGGCGCTGTTTTACGCGCATGTGGTTCTTTTTATGTATGTGTGCTGGCACGTGGTCGCTTGCCGCGCATTCAAGCAGGAACGAGAGCAACCAAAACATCTTTTCGCTTCATGTAGTGGCGAGCAAAACAACCAGTCATTGGTGATAAAAAACAGCGGCAAGATTGCAACCCCCTCCTTATTCGAGACGGTTACGCAAGAAGCCGGGCCCGGATTCTTGCAAAATAGACTTTTAAAAAAATCACCACCGTTGTTCTCAAACTAGCTTGGCTGTGTTTCGTTATATTTATGGCGCTCGGCTCATGTTCACAGATTTTATCGCTAATTAGTTATTTTTGGTATTTTGACCTTGAAAGAATTATCATGACGTTACAACGACACAAGTAACGCGGCGTTACAACATCACCGCATTCCTCGACGCCGTTGCTTGGTCAAAGCTGAAGTGAAGTGAGCTTGATTGCCACATCGATACAAACCATGTTTAAACAGCAAAGACAGTGGGAATAAAGCTGCATATAAGCAGCTTGACTGGTCCCTCCAATAAGAGCCGCAGCAACATTACCAAAACTTTTCACTTGTCTCACTTGAGGTTGACTACTCATGGAGAGAGATAGAAAGACAGAAAGCAAGAAGAGGAGAGGCAAGGAGGTTAACCAGAAGGGTATCCAGTTCGCTATCCTTCGCTGGAAATAAGAAAATGGGAATCAAAAAGAGAAAGATAAGGGAACAAGAAGCGCACTGCACGTACAAAGAAGTACACTCAGTCAGTGACTGTGGCCGAAGCATTTTGTGAACAACGTTGCGTGGGCGTTCAGGAATGCGACTGAGAAATCGCGGCCTCTGATAGTCAACGAGAGCGCTGGTTCCCCACGATTCGCCTGAAAAGGTCAGAACATTCCTTCGACACTACCATCACTTCTCAACACCATATTTCTGCTTTTGAGTAAGCTAAATACTCCGACTGTCCGAACTGCCCTGAAATTGCTCGAGGTCCTCAATGCAGTGTTTTCAGCATTTCAGTAATCCATGCAAATCGACTGCTCGTGGGGGCAACACAACACCGTGTGAAGTTTAAAGTGTTCGTCGTGTCCCTTATCCCGGAGGCAATACGGAACCAAGTTAGACGTAGAAATATTTCAGATTTAATGAGAAGGTCTAATACATCCTCACAGAAGAATAAGGAATATAGCTCTCACTTTCAAGTCGCTGTAGTCGAATGCATAAGCAATTCTGTGAGTCATATTTTTATCGTACATCTAGGTTACTTCCTTAACCTAGACGGTATACCTTCGGATCAGTCGTCTTATCGCCTAATGCCGCTTTTTGCTCTTTAAATTTAACTCTAAATTCTAGTTTTTGTGACTACTTATTTATATATGAGAACAACTGCGGAAGAGTGATCATTCTTCAGTTGCGCATTTCTTCAGTTTTACGCAAAAGTAACGTGAAGTCTTTTCAAGCTAAGCAGCAAACGACGCCAGCGACATATATTTTACATATAGGCAGCAGTCAAAAAAAGGCAAATTTTGTGCATAAAAACGATAAAGAGGTTGAAGCTGAACGGTGATGTAGACGAAGTGGCATGCCGACAAATCCATCCTCGTCTATAGTCTTTTCTTTGCTAGGTGATTATTGTATTCAACGAAAGAAGAAAAAGAAGAAAAAAATTCGCGGCAATAAAAATTTTACTAAGCGCATCATCCCTAAAACTCAGTCATCCCGGGAACCAGGAAATAATTGGGCAAACCAGCGACGAGCTCGCGAAAACACGTCACTCGGATTATGTCTTTCCCCTCGTCGTAAGCGCCACATCCTTCGCAAGCCGACACCATTACGTAAATATGCTGACGTCAACCCACGAACTTTAATAAGAAGGATCATGTGTACCGTATATGAAGAAGTAACGCAAAACCGGATGCTCCTTAAATGAGCCTTATCACCGGTCCTGTTACCAGTTACGAACACCCAGCTAGAGAATGCTTTTTTTAGGGACGAAGCTCCTTGCGTGGTTGGTCCTATGTCTCGTGTCGTCATACTAGTATCCACATCTCGCTTCGTCCTTGTAATATCCACTGGATGGTGTTACTTCTATGTGATGAATATATGATGAAAAAATGCGAGATGGCGGTACTTAGAGTGTTCACCAGAGGGACGGGCAGATGGACGGACGCATGGACGGACAGACAGGTGAATGGATGGACGGATGCCCATACGGAGGATGGACGGACGGACGCATAAATGGACAGACGCAGGGACGGACGCACAGATCAATAGACAAACAGGTGCATGGATGGTCGCTCAGACAGGTGCGCGGATAGACGGAAACCCACCGCCGGCGTCAGCCCCGTTGGTTGTGAGCGAAAAATCGTTTGTGCGTCTGTGACCGAAAAATCAAGTTACCGAGATAGCCGTGGGAGGCCACTACTTGTCCACGCGTGTGCATCTGATCACGCTGAAAAAACCGCGCATTCGAAGGAAAAAAGTGCTCAAGGTTACGAGGTTGGGACTCGCTTGCTGGATTTCGGGCCGACCGGTCGTGCGCTCGCGCGCTCCGCGCGCTTGCGATCTCCCGCGTCATCGTGGCTCTGGCCGACTGGGCTCGCCCTACGTCATCTGCTGCCGCCGACGACCTTCCACCTCCGACGACAGTGCAGCTCTGACTTACTGGACTTGTTCTACGCCATCCACCGACGCCGAAAGGAGCTCTCGCAGGTGCGCCCCGTCCTCGGACTCCAGTGACCGTGCTCAATCTTTCCTATGTCTTCTATCCCCTCGGTTTGTCCTCGCTCGCTGTGGCTTACCACCACACGTCTCTTCTTCTCTTCTCCTTCTTCGGCTTTCCCACATCTTTACTCCTATCCTTTTTATCCCTCCTCACCCCCATCCCTCGTGAGCTACTGTGGCGGTGTCGCTCATTGAAGCAGACAATAACGGGGCTCGCTTTTCTCTTTTTTTCTCTTTTAATAGCCACTTGAAAGGTTACGAGGCACTGTACTTTATTTGGCCTCACACCCCTCAATGCTTAGCTTCCAGTGCTTTCATCGGGATGAGAGAAGATAGAATGCAATTGCAGCATGCGACAAACCTTTGTAACTCCACTCGCACTGGACGGATTCTAAAAATTTTTGCGGCGCTTAATTCGTGAGGCAATAAGCTCCTCTAGTAATTTCATTCCATGGTTACTTGAAAAAGTGTTTCAGGGCCCCTTTAACACATTTTGTTCGACAGGTTTCATGACGAAAACGAGCCCATTCGGATATTTGTAAGTGCGTATGGGAGGCCTCCAATTACGTCGAAAAAGGCTGGGATAGGGCAGCCATCGCTGCTAAAAACACACAGGAAGTTTAAAACAGCTCAAAAAACAGACAAGTATGTCCATCTAGTGGAAAACGTAATATGCCTTTCCAGAGGGGTTAATCAAGCAAAAAGCAAACGCCAGATATTTTGATGCCATCTGTGAGGCATTGTCATACTCTTTATGGTCTTCGAGATAGCGAGCGCATGGCATGTATCTTGGAGGCCATGTGACTCTGTGTGTCACTTGATTCAGAACAAAGTCGAAAGTTTAACCCGTTATTCAACGAGCAGCCATCTTGATCAGGTTTCTGCGTTCATGGTGCTGATATTGTCAATCAAAGAAAAGTATCACGCATAATGGCGCGCTAAATCATAGATACGTAATTATAAAGACTGCAGCGGTTATTACGCTGCGCTAGCTATGCGACGCTAGTACTGAAAAAAGGAGCGTTTCCTACGTTTTACTAAATCTACATGGGGCTGCCGTCTACCAGTGACATTGCGTTCTAGAAAAATTCCGCTTCTTCAAATTAGTACTACATGACCTCTATATTTCAGGCAGTGTAGACGGCCTTGATTGAAGTGATCTAGAATATTCAAGGTCACTCTACCTCGATGCGCGCACCCTCACTGAGCAGAGGAGCGGGCATAGAAGCACTCTAACGCAGCGCCTAACGCCAACTTTCTCGCGCAGAACGTCAAATGAACCTTTCATTTTCTCCCTTCAGAGAAAAGACTATCGTCTTTCGACGAATTTTGCCAAGAAAGCATGTTGATATGCCGCCAACCTTTTTTAAATGCGAAGCATTTCTTAGCGCAATTCGGCGACTTACACCGTATCTATCTACCTACCTCACCGCTTAGGACTTTTAGCTCTCCTGGCCGTTTCGATAATGGTATCAATACCAAACTTGGTATGGCATAACATGACCACATGAAGAACATATTTGGCTAGTCGTAACATGAAAATCATGATATGTATTTCATGAATGTCATGATTTACATTTTATGATCCTGCAGCTCTTGTGCTGGTTTCGTTCACATGGCATTATGCAAAACTGGTATGGTATGACATGATTGCCTGGCGAACACAAGCGACAGACTCTAACATGAAAATTATAACATGCGTGTCATGTAAAAAATGACTACATGCCACGCTCATAATGCGCTCGCAGCCGTTTCGCTAGCTTCACTTATACCAAATTTTGTTTTACGGGACGAGAATGGATGACGCAAGTATGATACTAGTGCGAACATAATAATCATGAGATGCGTGTCATGTAACAACATGACTGCATGCCGCAGCCAAGGCGCCTATACATTTCGACATGACGTGGTGCGCGTACTCGCCGGCGTTCATTTTGCCGCGTCACGCCGGCGTTGCCACGCCAGGCGCCGGTCTTGCCATATACTTGCAGGCACACGCTGCGCTGCGTTACTTTCACGCATGCGCGTTTCAGCGCGTCCGGCGTCCCTTCGTCACGAAAAGAGGGAGACGCAGAGTTGTCTTGGTAACGCATCGGCGCGAAATGCAGCATGTCGCAGTTCGCACCGGTTGCCGTCGGGCCGCGCCGACGGACGCTGTTCACGTCTGGCGTCAGATTATCAGGGTGCTCGCGTTTTGCAAACGTAGCGTCGCTATGTCCAGCGTGCGCACTCGTCGACGCTACATAGGAGTATATTCGGCCCTTCATGATGCGTTCGTTGCCGTTTTGCTTGCTCCACATATAATAAACTTGGTGTTACGTGACATCAACGGATGACTAATTATTTCACTGGTGCAAACATATTATTCCTCACCTGCTGTCATGTAAGAACAGGACAACGTACCACGCTCATAGCGTGCTCGCAGTTGTTTTGCTAGCTCCACATATACTAAGTTTGGTATCACGAGACTTGAATAGATGACGAAGGTCACCGACACATCCAAACATGATAATCATGGCACGGAAGTAATGTACGGCATCATTTACCTCCACCTCTGAACGTTGTGCTAATTTTAAAGAGACATATCCACATTTTTCATTTTATTCCTATTGTATGTGGGATCTGCCAATTTTTTTTCTTTCAGGAAGGTGAATAAATCGTTCAAAAGAAGCTCATGAGGGGTTGTCGTGTGAGGTTAATTGTTTTGTATAATGCGTTCTTGCGGAACACAAGAGGAAGCGTGTTTTCGTGATCCTATTCACTACGCGTCAAATGCCAGAAATTGCATCATCTTTTTTTTAGCCTTCGTTTTCGTGCATCGGATTTTCGTTGAGATATTGTACTCCGACGTGGAGATGAAGCTTCTCAACCAGCGTTGGTTTATGAAACTTTTTGTCGGGCTTGGATGGTACAAGCGTGCGCCCTTTTTGTTTTGCCCCTATTTTTTGTTCCTCGACTCTACGCATATTTTTTTGAATTTTTGACTCCCTTGATTGATTCCGGGCTGAATGGTTCTGTCGCCCGCAATCTCCTGACGCCCTATCACTCTCGCCCATCAGTGCCTCGTCCTTGGGCTTCTTCAACCCTGTACGCCATACTTCCTATCTGTTTTCTCCACATTCTTCACTCGTTTTCGGCGAGTGCTCCGTCTTTTATATCTTTATCTTTCGACTATTCCTTCTTTAACATCCTAACCCTTTCTCTTATGAGGAGCTGAGCCGTGTCGCCAACTTGGCAGACAGAAATTAGCTCCTTTCTCCTTTTCTTCAAGAACCACTTTTTGTATTTGAGGCAGCGTTGCTTTCTTTAGGGAATGCCATCCCCTCATTTTTTTTTTGGGGGGGGGGGAGGGGGACGCCCCAGTAGGGAATGGCGTCCAAGAAATCGGAGGTCACACTGCAAAAGGAACGGCACGAAGCAACAAATTTTATGCGTGCTGCTAAGTACCAATTAAGGAAAGACTCACGAACATAACACACAGGTGTTCATTAACCGAGCTCAAAATGTAACAGTTGTTACTTGAAGTAGCCCCTAACTTCAGCTCTTCTAACAATAAGTTCACTATTTACCTGACATGGCCGTTGCTGTGTGCAGTGATCTCTGCGCAAACTATAGCTTGAACACTGACGTTGCGCTGACAGCACAAGGCGTACAAAACTCTTTGTTCTTCTCTTTGTACAGCCTCTTTGTTCTTCAATAAAAATCATCGAGGACACAATAGGATCGAGACCCGGGTTCATTGCGTGCCAGCCCAGTATCCTATACGACTGAGTTACGCCAGTGCTTGGGACTCATTGGCAAACAGACCTTAGGCACGCTGCATTTGAGGAAATAAATCGCATTAATGTTTGTAATAAAGCATTTCAGGACAACAAAAAAAAAACAACCAGGCATCAAAAAATGCGAATTGCATACCTAGTGGGTCGTCGAACAGCCGAATCTATAAATTAAGCTGGAGGCGCAATTCTTCATCGTTGGTGAACAAAAGCATTAAAAAATCGCTCTAAATTTCTTTGCGATTGTGTAGCGGCAACCACGATTCCCCTAATAGTAACGGATGACGACATAATGAATGCCTGCGGAAAAATTATGATGTATGGTGTAGTGAGTACCCTGAAAATGTGTTCGTAGCAGTTACTCGCAGTGTTGTTAAAAGGCTCTGAAAGGCTGTTCTTCCAGCTCTCGCTGTGACTGTGCTGCGCGTTCCGCGGAGGCCAGGCGCTTTTTTATTGCACTATCATCTTGTTTCAAGTTTTCGTTCAGAGCTACACGTCTTGCAACCACGTCGTTGGGCGGCACTGCTTGTAGCGAATCGGTCATTAGGCTCAACAGCAGTTAGAGATTATTCAGCGCTGCCTCGGCGCACCATGCGAGATTCTTTAGCAACTATGTTTTATGCGCTGTTGTGGCCGCTCTAATTATTTCGATCGCTGCGAAAGGAAGAAGCAACCCTAGTACGAGCATTTTTTTAATAACGAAGGGTACTGAAGGCCACTGCGAGCTTACGAAAATGCTCTGCGCTAACTGTCGGAGGACATCGCTGCTATACACGGGGCGTAAGAATTTTGACAAAGGAAATCGCAACGTTTGTGTGTGTGGTGCGAGCATCGAAGTCAGCAAGTGAAAAACAGAGGATATATGAAGACACTAATTGATGCGGGCGCTAATTTTGGCTTTTGGCTTTTTCGCGCTAATTGCGCGAAAAAAAGCCATTCACGTTCTTGAACGAGACGAACTGGTTCTGGGTGCCATCTCTACATCTCTGATCTTTCGCTCATTTTTTAATCATGAAGCTACGTAGGCGCACCATTTTTGTTTTGGTCAGGAACGAAACAATCATCGTCATAAACTGATACGCGCTCTGTACGTCGCCCTTCTTCGTCTTCTTTCAGTAATCTTAGCGTATACAACAAGAGGGTACCAATGGGAAGCGTCTGTGTGGAGGAGAGACGTGACGATGACATGGATGGATAGGATGAAGATACAGAGTAAAGTACAGCAGTAGGAACTGAAAATAGGGAAGGAGAAGTGTACCATAAACAGTGAGAAAGAGAGGGAGAGTACAACAAGAGGAAGAGAGATATAGGGCGATGTACTCAGAGAGAAAAAGGTAGAAAGCGGTAGAATGAAATAGGAAGGAAGAAATAAATGAAGGAGCAACGAGAAATAGACATAAAAAAGACGCGGAAGAAAACAGAGAGGTGAAAGGAAGAAATATATGCAGAGAACCAGAAAAGATTTTCAAAAAAGGACAGAACAGCAAAAGCCAGGAGTACACTGGTGCCCATCAGCCACGGTGTCTTTTTAGTGTAGCGGTTCTAGTGCAGGCTATATGATACTTTTTTTTCTCTATCTCATTGCTTCATTCTTTCCTTCCTTGGTTCCTTCGTGCGTTCTTTCTTTTCTTTTCCTTTTTATTTCTTGCGAAAGTTTCAGAAGGCACTCCACAGCATCTCTACCTAGGATCACTGCATCTCTCTTACTCTGCTTCCGCCTTCACATGGCGTTAAGTCTGGCGGCCTTTCTTATACTTAGAACCCACTTAAAAGTCAGAAGCTCACGAAGGATCACCAGCCTTTGGCATATTCCTGGCGTACGGGATTCTCATTAGCACCTTCTGCCTCTTTTCCGCCACTCTTTCCCCATAAATAAGGGAAGGTGAAACAAACACTACCGGGTGCCATACTATCAGGCGCCAAAACATACGCGCGTATACGTTCGACGCTCTCCTGTTCCTCTGACCCGTCTCACCTCGTCAAGTGATTAGGGAAAGAAGGGATCAGCATCCCGAATAATATCCAACGCTGCAGCTATATAACCTCGAAAAAGGCCACGCCGGCTGAAGCCACGGCGGAAGGACAGCGGAGGCTATGAATGTATTGATCGCCTACGACCGTATGATTGCCCTGGTTCCGGCCGCGCCTCGGGCTACTCTATGAAAGCCTCCCAGCTGGATCGTCAATATCTTTCTCATTTGGCCTATATTCTGCTGACTTGGTTTTAGGTGTCAGGTCATCCGGTAGACAGTCTTCGGGGTCGCACCCTGGCCATTTAACGCGGTACCGTTTTGCACTGCAAATAATGTGAGTCGGACGAGCTGTACGGTGCACTTCACTACACTATACTAGGCTACGCTACACTATACTACATTGAACATCTTAAAAACAGACAATGAGTAAAATCGACAGAAAAAAAAACAAGCATAAAGAAACACGGTTCTCACATATGAGTCGTATTAATTTTATCCTCAATTTCTCTCTCCGCCTTTTCGTGTCGATCACTTCAGACAAAAAAAAAAAAGGTCATTCCAGAGCAAACACGAAATTAGAAAACATCGACATGATAAGCCATGGCAGTTGAAGGCCGACTAAGCTACTGGTTCAGCGTTTAACGAACAAAATACAAGAAACAACTGATCGTGAATTTACACTGGAGTATATTGTGCGCAAGTGAACAGCGCTGTGATAAGGCAGCGGTCCCGGCGACCTACTGCAGCGGAGTGGCTGTACTCCATATTGGTATCACTCCTTCTTGCTGATAAGTACATGTTAGGCGTTATCACCACCGTTCAAAAAAGCACTAAAGCAATCCGTTTTTTTTCTTTCTGGTTAACCTGCTCGAATTTGCCATCTCTCTAGTTATCTCCCCCCTTTCCCCTCTTTTACGCCTGAACAAAAAAATATGAATAATAGGGACCCTTTAACTCAAAAACAGTTTCGCTGGTACTGGGCAGCTGTGCATTGATATTCTGAATCAATCATTTGGACTAGCAACAACAGTGGAGACACTTACATTGCTCTTCGACTCCGGCGATAAAACACCAAGATGCATTTTGTTAAATTCGCAAAAAAGCCTCCCCCTCACTCAAGAGCCTTGGTTTGGCGATCTGTATGAACGCCATCCCCTTGCATTTGTTTGCGTAAAGGCACAGTCGCCAAGCTCAACAGAAATTAAGGCAGCAGAAGCTGTCAGTCAACAGGCTGGGTTAGTCTTTCAAAAATGCGAAGCATTTATTAGGGGTCTTTGGCAACTTTGAGCGTATCTCTCTATCAATCTAGCCGCCGATGACTTTTTGCGCTTCAGACCATATCGTTAATGTGATTTATGCCAGAATCAGTATATCATAACATGACCGCGAAAGAAACATGGTTGACTGGTCATATCCCCTAAAATGGTGAATATTTTGTCATGAACGGTATGGTATACCCTACATGGTCGGAGTGATTTTGTGGCTGTTTCTTCGACTATAATTGTTCTAAAAATATAATCGTGAGACATTTCTGCATTACCAACATAATTCACTGTTGGTAATGTAAAATTTATGACGTCCATGTCGCGTACAGCATGATTTACATGCCCCTCTTATGGTGCGCGAATGGCCGTTTCGCTAGTATGATATGCACCAGAGATGGCATTGCATGACATGACTGTGACGAATATATGGCAAGTGGTGATGAGAAAATCAGAACATGTCATGCGCAGCATGAATTGCCTGCCAAGCTTTAGGCACGCTCACAGCCGTTCCGCTAGCTTGATCTGCAACAAATTTGGTACGGCGTGGCTTGATTGTATGATGGACAGAAATGACAAGTGGTAATGTGCAAATAATAATATTTTATGAGCAACATGGCTTGCATGCTACGCTCATGGTGTGCTGACGAATGTTTCTCAAACTTCATATACATAACATTTTCTATTGTGTGACGTACGTGACTGTATGACGTCACATAAATGACTAGTGGTGTAATGAAAATCATGACATGCTTGTTTACACAGCATGATTTGCTCCTTTCTGGCTGCTTCGTATTACACCGATGTCCACAATGCGTGGGATCTGGCTGATGTTCTTGCTCATTGTCTGCGACATTGCTGTTTGCCGATTCTGCCCGCAGTAGACACGCGCCCGAATGATCTTAGTAGGTAGATCTTTTTGTGTCCTTTGAATGTAAAAAGTCGGCTACGAACACCACTGCAGACAAATGAAGAAATGTTCTGTTGGTGTTATTTCCGCAGGGCTGGACATGCCTTTAAATTCATAAATCCTACGAGCCATTTAGAGTAACACCTCCTTCTTCACATGAATGAGGGTACTTGGTCCTTTGTTGAAACAAGCGGCAAGCATTTCTAGAAGCAAGACGCTGCTAACACTTCCTTCGCGCTAGTTGATTGTATGGAGTCATAAATATAGAGAGACAACTGTATGGCTTATGTTTCTTCTCACATGGACGTTTGAGGAGAAAACAGAGCAAAAAAACTTTATTGAAGTATGATTCATGCTAATTATTTACACTATTAGCGCCAAACAAGGAAAAGAAAGCTACGCAGAAGGAACGACAGAGAAGTACTGGACCATTCCCTGGCTCGTTCCTCTGATGAAGGACCCTTATATAGTCGAGTGCCCCACTAGCCTTAGCCGACCATTCAACCTATAGTCAACTAGCGCTTGCTGGTAGGGTGGGTCCTAGCTTTAGCGTGTGTGTTGGTGTCATTTCTGTGCGCGCGAGTGGGGGGCGGGTGGTTGCTTTGAGCAGTCCAAGATGATGTGACAGCATGTGAGGCTTCCTCCGCACTAGGAGAAACTTTGATAGCACTTCCGGAACGTGGTGTGTAAACGTTTGGGTAGCTTGGGGATAAACCCTACCTTCAATTTTTCTCCAATTTATGGTCTCCTTTCCTGACAGCTGTCACTTTTCGAGACTGCTTGGCTTTACGGCACCCCCACGTAGGCCACCTTCTCCTCAAATATTGTCAACCGATGAAGACTACGTAATAAAGGACAACAAGGAGAATGAAAGCTTATAAAAATACGCTTTTTTTGGCGTTTCGTGACGGGAATGGCGCGCGTTAGCTTTAGGCGGGCACCGACACAAAACACTGTGGTTTCTAGACAAATAGTACAGCTTTCATAAATTTGTATGTTTCATTATTTGAGTGGCAAATATATTCCTTTACGCAGTTCAAACAAGGCATGCCAAAAGCTGAAAAAAAATTGTTGAAGCTTGATTTAGCCGTACAAGCTCTGAAAACGAAAGGCTGGACAATTATGACTAATATTGTTGCATCCAGGTCATTCCTGTAGGCTCTAACTGGACGATGCGAGGTTTTCTTCAACGATAACTTATAGTGTAGAGTGGTTCAAGTTAAGCCAGAGTCAAAGACGCGATACGGATTTCAAAAGTCCCGAAAGAACAACTATATAGTGCTACAGCCAAGCGTTCGCGCTTCTCGTATATTCATACGGGCAAGTCGACGTTTAAAATAACGTGCCATCGCTTGGCGACCTTCTTGCAACCGCCAATACTTTAGCAGTCCTGTAATTGTACCTAGCATTCTCTCCTTGTACCTAGTATATAGTATTCTATCCTTGTGCGTATTGATTGGTTGATATGCGGGGTTTAACGTCCCGAAACCACCATATGATTATGAGAGACGCTGTAGTGGAGGGCTCCGGAAATTTTTACCACCTTGGGTTGTTTAACGTGCACCCAAATCTGACCACACGGGCCTACAACATTCTCGCCTCCGTCGAAAATCCAGCCGCCGCAGCCGGATTCGATCCCACGACCTGCGGGTCAACAGCCGAGTGCCCTACCCACTAGACCACAACGGCGGGGGTTGTACGGATTCGGAGTTCTCGACTCACTATTGCCCCTTCACAGCCATTAGTGGGACTAGCTGTTGCTCCATTTCTTTATAGTGGGCCAGTGATGAGTATTCAGATTCACTAAATTTCTGCTGCACACACTCATGGTGAGTCTGACTTTCTTACAGGCAGCACATGCAAATTATAGTTAGATTAAACAGTTCGGACGTTAAAGAACACCAGTGCTGCCCTCCAAGCGCGGCGCAGTCACAGAAAATGCTGGAAGAGTGGCCTTTCGAGAACCCGCTGTAAAATCTCTTATACACGTACTTTTTGAAGGTATACACGCCATGAATAATGACTTTTGTGAAGTTTAGAAGCGTCCACTACACCATCAATATTGATTCTGCGAAGGAGAAAGGCAGCGCTATAGATATTTTCTAAACATTGCATGCACTTGTCGGTTGGTGGCTGAGGACGATCGAGCATAACGTACCAGACCTTTTTAATGGGTTGATAGAATGGCATAGTAGGTGCTTTCCAACTTCATGAAAATTGAGATTTATGGCCTCGTGGGCACCTCACAAATAATACTTGTGTTTGCAGAGAGTGTTTACCGCGGTTTCAAGGTTTACCGCGGTTTTTTGCTTTTGCTGCGACTGCGCTGAGCTTTCCGCGAAGGCTTGGATGTTTTTTTCTTCTTCTTTCTTAATTCTCGTGGCAGTGGTTACGAATGCCCGCGCTGGTGGCGGCGGACAGTTATGACGCCAAATACAGCCATGCTGTGACTCACTAAGAGCTTTCGCTCTGAAGAAGCGTTCTACGTCTTGGACAGTCGATTCAGCCGCATACATAATAGCCCGACGGTTCCTAAAACTCGGTCTCCTCTTCGAAAAGAGCGTGATTAACCCTTTCTGTACACGTGATTCCACATGGAATCACATTTCTCAAGGCAGCTGGAAGCGTTCTGGGCGAACTTTTATTAGCAATACTTTATAAATAACAAGGTTAGCCATTTATCTACAATCACTGGAAACCTTGAACTTGTAAAGCACGTGTTGCCACATATGCGATTCCAAAGCACTCATAGAGTTTCTCAGAATCGTATTTGTGAGAAACTCTAAGAAAGCACACATCAGCGTGCATTCGTTGTCGTCGTCCACGGAGGAAATTATTTGCTTTCCCAGGTGAGAAAATATTTTTGTTACTATTTATTTTGCATGCTTTTCTTGAGGGAGATCCTAATGAATGCCATGATACCACTATGTATAGGATAGAGGCTCAAACGTCCAGAAAACATTACGATAACTTTGATTCTTTATGGACTAATCGGGACATACAGGATCAATTTTGCTGAGCCTGGCCCATTCATTTCGCGATGGACGCAAACGTTCGAGTGGCACGTTACACTTTTATTTTCAAACTATCCGTTTGTGCTTTGCTTTGTCTGAAGCCTCTTCTCGGGTTTTACAGCGCTTCTAAGTGTGGATTGCTGTTTCTCTACAGATGGTGAATGTCAGCACGGAATGTTTTAACGAAGCATTTCCAAGTGAACTTCGGCGATCTTGAGCGTATCTATCTATCTATCTATCTATCTATCTATCTATCTATCTATCTATCTATCTATCTATCTATCTATCTATCTATCTATCTATCTATCTATCTATCTATCTATCTATCTATCTATCTATCTATCTATCTATCTATCTATCTATCTATCTATCGAGCCGCCTAAGACTTGGCTCCCTTGGCCGTTTCGATAGTGGTATCGATACCAAACATGGTATGGCATAATATGACTGTATGAAGAACATACTTGATTAGTCATAACATGAAAATCCTGATATGTATGTCATGAAATTCATGATTTACATTTCATAGTCCTGCAGCTCTTGCGGTAGTTTCGTTTACATGGCAGGTTGCAAAATTGGTATGGTATGACATAATTGTATGGCAAACACAAGCGACAGACCTGAACATGGAAATCATGACATGCGTGACATGTAAGAACATGACTACATGCGACGCTCATGATGCGCTCGCAGCCGTTTCGCTAGCGTCACATATACCAAATTTGGTATTACGGTACGTGAATTGATATCGAACGTATGTGACTGGTGCAAACATGATAAACATGCGATGCATGTCATGTAACAACATGACGACATGCAATGCTCATGATGCGCTGGTGGCCGTTTCGCTAACTTCACCTATACCAAACTTGGTATTACGGTATTACGGGACGTCAATGGAGGACGAACGTATGATACTGTTTCAAACATGATAAACATGAGATGTGGGTCATGTCACAACATGACTACATGATATGCTCATGATGCACTCGCGGCCGTTTCACTAGCTTCACATGTGCCAAAATCGGTATTACGCGACGCAAATGAACGACGTTGGTAAATGACGCATCCAAACAAGGTAATCACGATATGCGTGTCATGTGACATGACTACTTGCCACATTGATTATGTGCTCGCAGTGGTTTCGCTAGCTTCACATATGCCAAATTTGGTATTACGTGACGCCGATGGATGACGAAGGTATTTGACTGGTGCAAACATGATATTCATGAGATGCGTGTTGTGTGAGAACGTGACTACACGTTAATGTCAAGGCGCCAATACATTTCGACATAACGCTGTGCGCGTGCTCGCCGGCGTTCATTTCGTCGCAGCACGTCGGCGTTGCCACGCCAGGCACCGGTATACTCGCAGGCGCGCGCCGCGCTGTGTTGCTTTCACGCATGCGCGTGTCAGCGCGTCTGGTATCTCTCCGTCACGAAAGGAGGGAGACGCAGTGTTGTCTGGGTAACGCATCGGCACGAAATGTAGCATGTCGCATTTAGCGCTGGTTGCCGTCGGGCAGCACAGACGGGCGCTGGTCGCGCCTGGCGCCAAACTATAGAGTGCTCGCGTTTGGCAAATGTTGCGTTGCTGTGCCCAGCGTGCGCGTGCGTCAACGATAGACTAGAGCATATTGGGCCCTTCATAATGCGCTCGCGGCCGTTTTGCTAGCTCCACATATACCCCATTGGGTGTTACGTGACGTCGTTGGATGAAGAAATATATGACTGGTGCAAACAGGATAATCCTGACACACGTGTGATGTAGGAACATTACAACAAACCCCGCTCATAGCGTGCTCGCGGCCGTTTCGCTAGCTCAACATATACAAAATTTGGTATCACGTGCTGTGAATAGATTACGAAGGTAAACGAAACATCCAAACATGGTAATTGTGACACGGCCGTCATGTACGGCACCATTTACCTCCATCTCGTAACGTTGTACTGATTTTAAAGCGACATATCAACATTTCCCATTCGTGCTTCGCATATCATCAATTGCCACTCTACGTGGGTTGTGCCAATTTTTTCTTCTATCATCTTTCCAGAAAAAAAAAGAAAAAAGAAGAGAGGCTACTCGGTCCCGAGCAGAAGGTAACACCACTAAATGGCCTACTTCAAGAACACCTCTCATGCTCCAATGCACTGTACTGCTGAGGTTTTCTACACGCTAAATTCACCAAAGGGGGAAAGAGGGACCTACATACAGAAAAATAGAACACCAAAGAACGCGAGTGAAGAAGCAAAGGTGGAAGGATACGAAAAGATTGGGAAAACAGTCTGTCATCAACTTACGACAACACAGACCCACTACCAGGGGTCCTAACCACCGCGAATCAGCACACTCGATGATCAAAAAATGGCTTTTGTTTTCTCCCTGTCCTCCCTACTGGAAAAACCACAATGCGCAGGTAAGTGGCCCGTGGGGAAGACAGGAGCCGCAGACACGACGTGGTACGAAGCCTAGTCGGTACAAAACAAGCAAAGCCTTTAGAGGGACGATACACCAACGACAGTGTGAGAATAGGAGAACAGACGCGCAAGGAAGATATCGATACACCAACATAAAGACAAATAAAAAGATGCACGATGCAGGAAAAGGCTTGCGAGGTATGAGACGCAGGGCAGAAGGCGTACAGCTTGTTTGTGCAGCCCTCGACTATATAGGATGGTAATCGGGAGTCTGCGAGATGTGCAGGTGGGCGCTTTCTTAGGGAACAGGGGAGCGATGACGGAGGAGATGTCAGTTGCGTTACCAGGTACGTGTTTCCTCTGAGCTGGCGTTGAAAGGAACAAAGATTGGCTGCAAACGGGTGTGAGGCCCACCACAAAAGTAAAAAAAAGAAATAATAGTGAGTAGGTCAGATAGTAAAGGCAGCGTGGGAACAATTATGGGTTGCGAAGGGAAGGTTTGAATCCCCTCCTCTCAGAGAAAAAAAGGAACACACTAGGAGTAGATAATTAGTGAAATGAACAAAGTTGCGAACGATGAAACTCAAGACTAGGAGAAGAAAGAGATTGGAAGAGAGAAAAACGTAAAACTCTTGATGATTGATGATTGAAATGTAGAGTATAGCGTCCCAAAACCACCACACGATTATGAGAGACGCCGTAGTAGAGGGCTCCGGAAATTTTGACTACCTGGGGTTCTTTAAAGTGAACCCTAATTTGAGCACACGGGCCTACAAGTTTTCCGCCTCCATGGGAAATCCAGCCGCCGCAGCTGGTATGCAAACCTCCGACCTGCGGGTCAGCAGCCGAGTACCTTGTCCGCAGCGGGGCGTAAAACTCTTGATGCTAATCGAGAACGAAGACAAGAAACTAGGATTATCTGAGGTTATATCAAGAAAGGTCTTCAATGAAAACTGCACTAAAGGTAAGGTACAAGATAAAGAAGTGCGCTCAAGCTGAATATCCCACTGTAGAAACATCTCTCACAAACGTACATAGTCGTTTAACTATACTCGTTTCTTTTTTTTTTTTCTCGTCGCATACGTAATATTATGCGGGATTGCCTCGACACGGAAAGGTGATCGCGCCAACATGATGGAAGCTTTTATCG
The DNA here is from genome assembly GCF_013339725.1 of Rhipicephalus microplus. NCBI lineage: Eukaryota > Metazoa > Arthropoda > Arachnida > Ixodida > Ixodidae > Rhipicephalus > Rhipicephalus microplus. The sequence goes on from NW_023612226.1 coordinate 26,627, forward strand.
GACATGAAAACGTTGTTGAATCACTTGTTCCTCCTCTAAGTGTATCAGCAGACTCTCAGCAATTGGTATGCAGGTGACTCTGAGACAATCAATGCACGCAACCACACGCACGCAAACAAAAGAAACGAACAATGCAAGCGTTCAGCAGGTTGTTTGTTCACTTCTGTGCGAAAAAGTAGTGTTGGAATCTCTTGGAATCAGGGACGTAACTTAAGCATGCTCTATTGGCGCAAGCAAACATTATTTTTTTTGACGCCAGTTGGTGGTTACGTGGATAAGCCACTGGGAAAGTTTCAACACAGAGCATCGTTTCCTTTAAACCTCGTGGAGTCTGTCACACGAGATTTAGACTCGTTTGTCGTTGTAACGCTTCTGGAAAATAACATTCTGAAGGCTGGAAGAACTCACTGCGGCCATCACACCTGTACAATCACTACATGATACGAAGTAATCAGTAATTGATGCGAAAAGTAGTTTAGGAGGATACTATAAAGAATTTGTTAAAGTTACCAATAAAAAGAGCATTTCGCTCGAGCTTTTTATAGCTTTAGAGAATACATGGTACAAACCTCCTAAATGAGTAGCTACGGACTAATCAAGTCGCCTATCGGAAGCTTTTTATTCCGTTGTCCTTCATCTTGACATTGTATAAAGTGGAAATAAATTTGAATTTGTATGTGAAATATTTTCAGGAGGGACATAAGGCATGGTAAAATTTTCTGTACTTTATTCTACGAAAGTTAGAGAGTTGGAATACTTCATACAGGTAACTAACGAAAAGGAGGTAGTTTACATATAGACATCGCTTTTTGCAAGTACACATGTCTTCGAAAATATAAAATTGAACCACATGCTCGAAAATAGGCCTGTTGTTTGAGAAACCCTCGTGTTTTTGTTCTGGTCGGCTGAATTTCGAAAGCCAGCTTTTTCATTAAATGAAAACCGAAATGAATAGAAATCGATGGTTACGATGATGAGGAAATTGCAGTATGCTTTCCTCTTTATATATAGGTTACGTGAACTGTCTATTGTATACCTATATTCTTTTTGTTGCCTGTGGAACATCAGTATTTGCTTCTACATTTACTTATGATTTTGGTCCTCGTGCCACTCCTTTTTGGTATACGATAACAGACGGGCACCGAGCAATATAAACACTTGTTGCAGTGAGCGGCCAAGTATTGTTTCTGTGCATCCTCGTGTGCAATAAAAACGTAAACCTTGCCCGTATAACGCATACGTTATGAGCGTACTAGTTACGCTCATAACGTAACATAATATCAAAGGCAGAGCTCAGCCTTGGATATTGATTTCCTGAGCAAGCAGTTTGCCTTTTACTCTGCATGGTCAGCAAATCGGAAGTCATGTTTTAATTTACGCTTCTATTTTACTGATTATCACTCGAAACAAGAGAACTTTCGCGACTTCGTAAAAAATGTGCGCTGTTGTTTTACATTACCCACACTGTAAACATATGCGACTATTTCAAGCGGACAGCCAGAACAAAAACGACCATACGGTAGTATCCTTGCGGTCTTCTCGTAGAAGTGTCAGGCGCAACGCTGCGAAAGAATGAGTGATTACGTACAGCCTCGTGCGCACAGCCAGTAGCAGTAAACTTTTGAGGCACTCGCAAATGCTGAACGGGAAGCCCATTGAAATGCAAGTGCCGTTTTCTATCGTAAAACTCGCGAGCCAGGCTTAACGAGCACAAGTTCATAACTGTAACCGTGCCGCGGGTATCACTTGAGGTGATTTTTGTTATTGAATTAACTTTATCGCCCCTCCACCCTTCACGATGACATCACGACGGTACATTGTGACCGTAACGGCCACAGGAAAAGGCTACATGCATATTCTCTCTAGATAAGTTGGTATGCGTTCCACTGGAAAAATGACTCTGAAAACGGTGAATAATGAGTGACGTCTATAGGCTAAAGATTGAGTATGCGTCGTTACAGACTCCACAAACATTTCTTACACTTCATACACAACCTATGCCTTACAGTAAACATATCAATAAGCCTCTAATACTTTATGATTTGAAAAGCAAGTCTATATAATAAAAAAAAAAACGTGCGCATCGAAAAATTCAGTGGTCGCCCAAACAGAACCCATCGCAAGTAAACAGCACTATGCACATGCTTGAAGTCAGCAGGAAGTTATATTGAACCTGGGTCGTCGTTAATAATTAACGAGAATGATCAGTTATTTCACCGACTTTTATTTGGTGAACAGACCAGCTTTTATTTAGTTAAACACTCAAAATTCACAAGGAAGCCAATCGAGCTCGCAACCATTTACTCCTGTCAATAAAAAAATGGCAGAGGCCGCTATATTCTTCTCCTGGTTCGCATGACATCGACAAACAAAATGAATGGGGTCGTTCAAACTTTTTTCTTAACTTGCCTACAGCAACACCCCAGTTTTATTAATTTTCGACCTCTCCGTGTATTGATTATGTGTCACGCGTTCACGTACGCAAAGTTTCATTTTGCGATTCTTCTGAAAAATTCTTACGCAACAGAGCCATTCGCATTCGCGTTACATAAACGTTCTGCTTCGAGAATGGCTGTCTCAGTTGTTTATTTTCATTAAGTCCAACAAGGGGACGCAAACCACATATTTATTAAATGTGGGCGAGCTCAAAAGACAAAGCTCTACGGCGGTGGCTATTACATTTTCGCTAACCCGTTGTGCTCGATTTTGTTTACGTTACCGACTGACATCCACAGCTGCCAAGTCACTCCGAAACGGGAGTGAAAGGAAACGCCGAAATAAAACAGCGTATAGAAATACTCCACGAAGGTCGACGCAGCCTAGGTGCTGGAGAAAACAGCGCCACTGAAGGTTGGGTACGCGATTCCCCGCTCAATAGAAACGCTGAACAGCCACTCACTGAACTATTTGTAGTAGCAATCGAGCACATGCGTCCCCATGATGACGAGCCTGTGCACAGAAAGGCATGTGAAAGACCATATTCCCCAGATCTCAAGCTCCGAGCAAGCTCGCGTTTTCTTATTGTCGAAAGAAACTTGTCTTCGTGTCTTTCGAGAGCTCTGTGCTGATTCAATCGTGTTGTATTGAATGGTCCTATCGCGTTATGTCTGCTCAACTCGCTAAGGTGATAAAAGTGGGATAGTCGGCTTTGCATGGTCTTGTGAACTGCAAAGATTGCAGACTGCGCATACGCGCTGCGAAGTATGCGGATGTTCACTCGTAATGCTGAATGCCAAGATAGTGTGTAGACAAGAAAGAGCTAACCGGATTATATTGCAAAGAATGGAAAATTAATAAAATATACCTACTGCATGGGCCTGTTGCCTTCACTGCTCAATTCAGAAAAGACTACCTATATACACGCTGGACGACCAAATTGGTAATATTACTTATCGTAACAAGAAAGGTTGTTTCTGATACTTGTATACCCATGGTGTGTGCACGTTGATAGGATGACCGAACGTTTATGATATATTCTTAACGCGATAGCGTTAGAGAGCTCGTTCCGGAAGAATTCCGCCGTTGGCGTCGGTGTTGGTGTCGGCGTCTTTGGTTGTGAGCGAAAAATCAACATATTCGCAAGACCAATAAATTTACAAAGATGAAAATTAAATGAATAATAAAACATTCGGGTCTGAATGGTGTATAAACCAGTGTTGTTTAAGTGGCAAGCGTGTGTTCTACGACACAGCCATGGCCCATCTTTTGAATACAGGGAAAATAAATTTCTCTGTTTGGAGATGCATTGAAAACAGCTTTCATACTTCACAAACACACGCGTCATGTATATATGCTCCACAATACAACATCAAATATTGCGTAATATTGCATGATGCAAGTATACATTGCCATTGAGCGTAAGCACATGCGATCATCAAGGTGACTTTATCTGTTAATGCCAGTCATTCACTACAAAAAGGACATACGCTACAGCACTCTTAAGGCCGCGTAGTGGGTGCATAGCAAGTTCGAAAAGGTTTCATACAATACTTGTTGGAAGTACGCACTACGAACAATTGTTTGAACTATGCATTACGAATTATTTCTTACACTATCTGAGCTACACCGCTGCTTGGGGCTTGTTCGCAAACTTGCCTTAGGCAGGCTTGATTTGGGGAAAATAATCGCGTTATGATAAGTAACAAAGCATTTTCGAACAGCGAAAGATCAACCAATCATCACACAAAGCGAATAGCGTAACGAGTGGCTCGGCAAAAGCTTCAACCCAATACAAAAGCATCACCTAATAACTATGGCGCATAACCACTTCAGGCATAATTTCTCGTCGTCGTCATCCACTGCATGAACAATTGGCACAAGATTTCTTGCAAGTGTTTAGCGTATAAAACGCTTCTCAGAAGGACGAAAAATAGCATGGCGAATGTCTTATATTCAAGACCAACCATAAAAGCACTGATACTATCACATGGTTCAGAATTCTGAGTAATGCGTGACGTCAGTGGGCTCACTATGCTTACAGGAGCGGAGATGCATAGGACATCGCGTTGGGATAACACTGGAAGTGGCCCCACAGTAGCCGTATTACATGAAGCATATTATCAGGCGTGCAGATAGGATGCATCTAGGGGGAAAGAAGAAGGTTGAGGTTAAAACAAATGTTGAAAATTTTGAAGTGTTTGAAATTTGAAAATTTTGAAAATTTTGAAGATAGAATTGTAGTGCTTTTCCATGACCCGAAACTGCTATGTATTCAAAAAGGAAAGCAATGTTACAACTGGTATAACCCCTAGATATGAAGGCCCGTGGGCTCACATTTATGTGCCCACTAAAAACATCCCGTGGTCGAAATTTTTGGAGCCCTCCACTGCGGCGCTCCTCATAAATGTTGGTCTTGGAACGTTAAACGTACAAATAAATCAAGACCTAATAAATGAAATGCGGCCCACAGTAATAAGTGGCAAAACAAGGCGCGGGCGGCATGCTGCACAATTTAATTTTCCAGGATGAAGAAAAAAGGGAAAAAAGTAACTAAATAAGAACCCCGAAAGCAATAACCTCTTGACTCTCAGAGTATAGGCTGAGCGGTAGCGTTAGCAATTGCCGTTGCTTAAGCAGCTACACGCATGCACATATGTCACCGTACAGCACGCCTATAGACATTACTCTTGGCACGTTCGAATGTTTGCCGCCAGGCACCCTGGTTATCCCCTGCGTCATTATAACTTTATCATTTCTTGTTCGGGCACTTCAAAGGCTTATGTCGACAATAAAGCACGATAACTGTTTCCACGTTTCCTTTGCAGTTTTGTACTTTTCAATTCTCTCACTTGAACCACGGCAGTGAACAACACATTGTTCAGACGAAAGCATGGGCCATGCGTGCACGTTGGTTGGTTCTATTTGGGGAAACTGCAGATAGCTCACCACACGCTTGCTGCGTTGTTTCTCGGCTCGGTGCGAACACAAGCTCGAGTCAGAGGTTCATTAGAGGCTTGATATAGCTTACTTTCCCTGTATTCTGGCAAACGCTGTATGTCGTTCTAATTACGTAGAGGCCTGCGGAGGTGCTAAAAATGGTCGTCGTGCGGCCTCACGTAGCGGGGACGTCGTCACATGCTTTGGACACCCCTTTGTGTATGAACAATAATGGCGAGGCAAAAGTGCTATCTGGCCTGGTTGGAACGAATTCATCTTTTAGTCACTTTGGGCGAAACACACGAGGACGATGCAGGGGGCACACTCAAGCGAGCACTCCCATTTGTGCTCGTTCATGTGTGCTGTTTCTTACGTACTTTTTACTTGTTGTGTACAAAGTGGCTAAAAGATGAATATAGGGGAGGTACGAGAAGTGTATGAACGGATGAAATGAATAGAGGCTTCGACCACGTTAATGTTTTAAATGTGCTCATGTACTTCTTTTGGTAGACTCTGGAGCAGTTTAGGATGACAGGAAGTTTGGATAGTTTGTACGGACCGGTGAAAAAACTATGGTGAAGCTTGCTCGGAGCCACGCATTTCCTGAAACAGTTAAATAACATAGCATATCCGCAAAGTGAATGATGATGAGCGGGCGAGGCTGCGGGAGATTCTTCGAGCCACCACGAATCCCTCGCATATGGACCACGCGAAGCTACAAATGAGTGATAACACGTGCGTACCGTGTATACAATGTTGTTTAAGTTCTCGTCATAACGATCAACCTCGCGAGGACTTTCTGCGGATGAGAACACTTTCAAGATTGTTTTCTTCAATGGTAAATAAATATGTAGTCTCGAACGCGCTTGTTCTTCATCATCGGTATCATTTTAGTCGTCATTACGTTTAGTGGGTACCTTGCTTGTGCGTAGCCGTGATGACAGAAACAAAACACGTGATCTTGAAAGCACTCGTTCTTCACCGTCATCAGCGTCATCATAATAACCCTGACGTTAAGTGGGTACCTTGCTTGTGCATAGCCGCGATGGCAGAAAGAAAATGCGTGGCCTGGAACGCACTCGTTCTTCACCGTCATCGGCATCACCATAATCGCCATAACGTTAAGTGGGTACCTTGCTGGTGCATAGCCGTGATGGCAGAGGCAGAATGCAAGATCTGGAAAACACTCGTTCTTCACCGTCATCAGCATCATCATCATGGCCATGACGTTAAGTGGGTACCTTGCTTGTGCATATTCGTGATGGAAGAAACAGAATATGTGATCTGGAACGCACTGGTTCTTCATCGTCATCAGCGTCATCGTCATCGTCGTTGCCGAACGTCGGACATGGCTCAACACTGAGAAGCCATGTCCCTTTAAAAAGCAAACATAATTGCTTATTTTGTTACTTTCTTCATTGAGACGTGCATGGTTTCTCTCTTTCTTTCTCTCCTTTCATCACAGCACAGCGCCACAACAGAATAAGCCCCATGTGAAAAATTCTTGCAGTTGAGTAGCTGCGTTGCTGCAAGATAGCGAGAGCTAGAGAATTTTACAAGTGCGCTTAAAACACCGTGGTCAATTTATACACGGCGTTTCTTGCTTGTTTCGTTTCGGCTTATCGCACGTTGTGTAAGAGCTTGAAGCTTCGACTACCTCACAAAAACTTTGGCTAAGTTTGTCGAAAAAGCATGTTTTATGGCGTTACGTGATGACCAATAACAGCGCGTTTGCTCATATCCAGGCCCTTCGCAGTCCCTACACGTACATGCTGTGAAGTTTTATCGTGAGAAAAAAAAGTTGGGGGACTACTTGGCCCACCGATTTTATCGTTCGTATTTTCGTCCGGCGAAACAATTGCCAATGGAAAAAAAAACGTGCTAGCCCTCACGAGTGTTGAAACTTAACGGGTCTCAAATCCACACATTGAGGACAAAGCCAAAACTCATTGCCACGTAGCGCGTTATGAAACGGCGATATATATCGAGTCATTTTTATGGGTTCCACATGTGCCATTGGACCAGCTGTTGTTTCCGGTCCCCACAAAGCCGCCGGCTAACGACCATTTTTAAACTCCTCCTCGCAACACAAGCGCAAGATTCTAGGCAATATTTTCTACCCTCGGTCATCTGGATCCAATTCGCTCCTAAGAATTCATTGCATGCCAGGCGTGCAATTATATTACCATTCCTCAGTTAACCGCATCTATCATTTTGTGAATGCTAATTTTGGTTTACCTGTACGGAATAACTTAGGAAGAATGGAGCCACACATTAGAGAATGGCGACGACCTTTTCAAGTACAGCAGTTTCTCTAAATAATCACAGAAAGTCACCTTCCTTCTTTCTACATTTCTTCCTTTCTGTCCTTCATTCTTTCTTTACTTCTTTCTTTTTTCATCCGTTCTTTTTTTCTTCGCTTCTGTTCTATGTGAAGTGCGCCTACGCCGTTGTCATCGCACCTTACGACTCACGTTCCTGCGCCGCACGGGAACCCATGCGTCGACACCGAAGTAATAATAAAATGACAAGTGGCCCCGATAAAAGTTCAGATTAGCATATCTGTTACCACTGATTAGCGAGCGACAAGTCCACCATTGGAAAGGCTTCAATCACTGAAAGGACACGGATGAAGAAAAGAAACATGAAAAGACAAGTAGGTTGGCTAGTTTTTAAACCTGCTTGAAAAGGGGCGCAAGGAGAGTTTAAGGCGAGGAAACAGAGATGTTGCAAGAAAACAAGATGATAAAAGAGGACAACAGTATCACGTTGAACGACTATGCCTCAAAAAAGCCCTAAAGAGAAAGAATGACTTGGTTTCGATTCCTATGCAGAACTCTGAGAACTATAATACCATACGCTTCACTGCCAAAAGTTCACTTTTAGTGGAGGAAATCAAGGTAGCAGTTTCACTTTTAAATTTTCCGTCGGTATCTCCGTGCATGATGCATGAAATTTCAAATTGTATTTTTCGTATTTTGGTGACAATGGTTCGATGAAATTTCTGAAGCTACGTATTCAATGTCTATGGCACCCACAGATCGAAATGTACGTGATTTTTGTCGAGTAGAAGTTATACAGGGCAAAGTTTATTCCTTCAAATTTACTATGACGCGGTGTGTGGAGCGGGAATCACACGGTGGCGTTTCTACGCGCGTTTCCGTTTTGCGCGTTTTCTAGATTATCAAGCGTCATGTCGCGGTAAGAGCCTTGTTTGCGGGATTGAGAAATTGTATTTTTCTAAAAGGCAAAAAAATCGCAGCTTATCCACAAAGTGCATGATGATGAGTGGGGCAAAGCGACCGTCAGTCCGTACAAGAATCCATCCATTCATGCGTCCATCTGCGCGAGCGTCCGTGCGTCCGTTCGTCTGTTCATTCTTCCGCTCGTGTTTGCGTCCATCCGTTCGTGCATCTGTTCGTCCATCCGACCGTCCATATACGCGTCCGTCCTTCCGCGCATCCGTCTATCTTTTCATCCGTCCATCCGTCCATCCGTCCGTGCGTCCGTCCATCCATCTCAGTGTCCAGCCATCCGTCCGTTCATGCATCCGTCTGTGCATCCGTCCGTCTGTACATCTGTCCATTCATCCGTCCATCTAGTGAACACTCCAGGTATTACCATTTCGCATTTTTTCATCCTATATTCATCATACAGAAGTACCGCCATCCAGCGGACATTCCCAGGAGTAAACGAGAGGTGGCACGGCCGGACTGCAGGAGCGGCACGTGCGCACCATCTAACGGCCTGCACTTCGAGTCTAGTTCGCACCTTCTCCCGCCGCTAGTTCATGGCACTGCGGCCCACTTTGCTAAAACCAAAGAAGTTACGCCCAGCGAGTTTAACGTAGCAACCTTTTCTGGTCAAATAGCGCTCAAAGTACGTCCTTCTGTTACTAGTTTTTTTTTTTGTAGGCGTCAAATTCAAGGTAAATTTTATTGAAGTATAAGTCACCGATACTCGTCTCTGTAGGTCATTTCATCATAAACAACTATCTTTTCATTTATGATTAACGTGTGGGAGTTTCGTCCTCAATTCAAAAGAGTGCGAACGTGCCGCTTCTCTTGTCCGGCCGTTGAGCTGGCTACCTACTACTACTGCGACGACGACTACTGCTGCTACTACATAAATCGCAGACGCATGACTCATGGCTTAAGAAACTTCTGCCCTAAAACGTTTTGCTCCTTAGTGCCACCAGGCTTGCCTTCTTTCTCCGTCCACCCGCACGCACATGCTGTAGACGCTTCGAGCTTCTCGTCCCAATACAGGCGTTTATGCTAGCGCGTGCAGCCTACCAATGGCACATTACAGCACAGCTCTCAAAAGAGCACACTAGCGGAGTGTGTAAGGACAACTACCAATGTATTACAGATACGCGTTGAATGAGTTATGCAACTTTATTTGGTCTACAAGGGCCGCAAGTTGACTCAACGTCACCTGGCTATAGGCCCACGTGGAAGTGGTCAAGTTCAAGGGTCAATTTATACGAAACCAGCTTCGCGTCGGCCCTGCGGAGTTGTGCCTTTGTCGGTCCCTCTTTTCACCAATACGAAATGGAGACTCGTTAAGCAAAGCCCTCAATCGTTAAGGCCCAAGACCTGACCTCTCAAACTAAGCCGTCTAGACGAGTTGAGAGACGTAAATGGCTTGCATGATCGTACCTAGCTTATTTCATAAACCGCAAATGGAGCTCTCCACAACAAAATATTCCTTTAGCGGTATTTGAAACGCCCCTGACATAAGTAAAGGACCACTTTTACGGGACATGCTCTAATGCAACGCTGCTGAGGCCGTCGGTCCAAATTGCGCCACGTTGGCGGCCACACAGCAAACCATTCGAAGCGGGCCCGGCGAAGACACAGCATTTAAGATGAACGAACGCAGACAACCGATGAGCACTCGTAGTCCGGTGTCGCCGATGCTCACCACCACAATAACAATACTGAAATCGTTCAATTTATCCTTACTAGCGCATCATCACTCCGCGCCTGGAGCGTGGCCTCGGCGCCCTCTGAACGGGACGTAGCACTGTCGATGTCCCAGTGTGTGGCGTGTGTGGTTGAAGATTGTGTCATAACCTTTACGCATACCAAGCTGTCGATTGAAGGACAAGTCTGAAGCTTGAAAGTTTATATCACTGATTCTTTAAACGAGTGAGCTTATGAAATTATAGGGTGCCACCCACCACTTGAATGAAGTAGTCGTAGAGTGCGCTAGGATAGTTTTCTTGAAGTATTTTGCAAAAAAATATATTGCTGTACGTCTTGGTTAAATTGAAGTGATGGTGCGGTCGTGTGAAGCATACCACATACCTCGAATTCAATTAGCATGACCTTTACATCCGATAGTTTCTTCTCTTTTCTTTAGCGAATACAGTTAGTTGAAGAGGAGCATAACAAACATGTGCAAATATAGGTTTGAATTGTGCATTCTGCCAATAAAGAAAACTGCTATTACGCAACATCAAGCTGGCCTTCCTGCTGGTCTCTGTCGCTACGTACTTCCTCGTCTTCTTGCAGAATACCCGTGCATGAAAGTGAGCGCGTTTTCGGGACATACTGGAAGCAGTCAAAACTGTTTCCATGAGGGTGATACAGAACGCACCCCTGATCACCTATGGCTACATTTACTTGTTCACTTTCGAAGTAAGACGCCAACACACATCTTTCATGACCCTTGCCAATGTTGAAAAAAGCGGCAGAAGACTTCTTTCGCGTAATATACACTCAGATACTCGCAAAACGTTTGGAAATCAAATACGATGCCTTCTAACGATGTGCTTACGAAAAAATCACAACCACCTTCAAATAAAATTGTGATGCGGGTTAATGTTTTTCATAAATTCGGGGAAGTTCCATTAAAAGTATTTGATATAGAGTGAAAGAAGTTTTATCACAATGCCCCTGACGATCTTTTTATGGTAAGAATCCTGTTGCACTTGTTTCATATGGATATGTTTTTGTTTATCTGTACTGACAAGTGGTATCTCTAGCGATTTATTGCCCGCTTTTTGTTGCTCAACTCAAAACCAAAGTAATTCAAACACTTTGGCTTTTGTAAGATATGGTCATGTGCGCTACACAAAAAATGTAGTACTGCCCCTTTCTTGTGGCCTGTTCTAGCAATTTTATTGAAATCACTGCGTCAGTTATTGCCATAGAAAAGTACAGCTTTAGAGAAGAGGAATATACCACACAACTCAGTCACCAACATTTAAATAATTATATGTACAAGAAAAGACGTGCCATTTTTAAATTGAGAAGAATATAAATACTAACAAATCAATGGTTTTTTGTTATTTGTATATCATATTTCAAATCTCAAGGGAAGTGGACAAGTATGGCCAAAGTTTCCGTAGACGAGCACATTTCACTAAACTCTATTTACCACAAAATATTGACCGCTTGATGTGTGATGTTTACCAGTGAGCACATGTACCGACGCGTTTGAACGAGAAAAAAAATGTAAATACCAGAGAACACAAGCGCTTCCTTATTGTCTCTCTGTTTAAATTTACGACTGAAGAACAGTACATCATACCCTATTACTGCTACCGCTCAACTGGAGCGCAAGTAAACGGACCCATAAAATATGCAGGCAATAAAGGCCATTTTCAGCCTTAAAATATTGGTGAAAATGGTTTTTACATTTTTTAAGAATCATGTAAGCAATTTTGTTTTGTTTGCATGGCACACCGTTGAGATCCTGATGTCTGGGATTATTCTTGATTTTTTTGTTGTTGTTGTTGTCAGAGCTCTCGAAGGTTGCCTGAGGCCGTAAATGTCTAAGAGCGGCCAATTCAGAAAACTATTTCCACTGGCATGCGCGAGTGCGTTCTGCAACAGTGAATATAAAAGAAACACACAACTAAAGAAAGGTAGCTCAGAAATCATTGCGAAAAAGACAAGTGCTATAGAACAGACGCACTTGAGCGTATACAGCTGAAAACACTTCACCGAAAATTTGTCTCGCCGCTACCTCTCTCTGCTGTCTGCCGTTAAGTACCGTATTCTCCAGTGTTAGGGCAGTGGTCTGGGTTTTTCCGAAGATATTTGGTAATGGGAACTGCTAAAAAGAAATTATATAAGATAACAATGAAACGATTGTGGCCTGACTTACGTGCGTTATTGATTCTCTGTGTCAGATTAAACTTTGACTAAATCTATGAACGATCAACTACTTAACTAACGGCCGGTTGCATTCTAAGACAACTTATACTAGAAATTTCACAAACAAAAAATAAGCAAAGAGGCACTTGTCCCTGAATTTCAAACTTAAAGCATAGAGCAAGAAAACAAACTTCATTTTTTTAGGCTCTAAGCGTAAGAAACTAACGACCCAGAAAAACCAAGAAAACTAAAATGGCAGTTGAATCTTCTTGCGTTGCTATGGTTATTGCTTATTATTTGCTATATTTTCGCGCAGTCAGTTTATGACTACCACCACGAGCTTGCAGAAAAAACTCCCAAGCATTTTTCCGAGCGTGAACATGGTTAAGTGCGAATGCACGGGGTGATGCTATGAAGGGTATTTATTAATTCGCACTATTATATTTATTAATCACACTATGGTGCCTTTGTGGTGTTACGGTTCCTGGGAATCGCAATTTGATCACACGGGGGAGTTTACGTTAACTCACTGGCGAATGCCAACGGATTTTAACTTTACTCCCCCTCATAGCATCACCCCGTGCATTCGGACTTAACCATGTTCACCCTCGGGGAAATGCTTGGGAGTTTTATTACTGATGATGATGATTAAAGTGTAATTAATGAATTTAAGTGTTGTTTGTCGTGAAGCATTTGTACACAGATACATTATATACGAAGTATTATTTATTTACACTTCACGATTTTCGTACGATGCATTAAATGCACACATCGCAAGCGCATCACACACACACACACAAACTACACTACAGATCAGCACCTATTCGTGTTATCGTTGTAGCTCACGGTTAGTACCAGCGCTTTGGGATCCGAGAAATGTACGGTGAGCGGATCCGGCAAGAGCGGACCGTACAGTTCCTACTGAACGCCAAGTCTATGAAGCCACCGTTGATCGTGGTCGGAAACTCGAGAGACAGACACGTCATCGAGTAATTGTTCAGCATGTGGCCAACCAACCAGCCATTGTCCTTTCTAACGTCCACGTTAAAGTCACCCACCACCACAATCAGAACCGAGGGACGCGCGCGCACAGAATCACTCTCCATAGCCGCATCCATCTGCTCCAAGACGTCATCTCTCGAGAGGTTCGGGGCCAAGTAGACGGTCCCAACCAGGACGGCATCGCCGGAGTAGGCATTGGTGTAGACGGAGGCGTACGGCGAGTCGTCTCTGAGCGGCGAAGTACACACGGCCTGCGAAAGGACGTTGGCGTAGACGTGTCCAACCAAGCACACGCCGCAGTACTCGCCCCGGCTTCCACTCCTGGTGAAGGAGCACGGGTCGTCAGTGGGACACGTTCGCGGCGATGCATCAGGAGTGAAGTCAATACGCTGTAAGACGAGGAGTTGGGTCCGGTCCTGCTGTCACCTGAGCTCTTCACTGAATGGCCGGTAGCGCTTTAGGAAGACGTCCACTCCTCCAGCCCTTCGCTCGGCGAGGGCCCGGGTCACGCGATCGTAGCCACTCAGGGAGACATCGGCAGCGCAGTCACCGGAGGAGCGGTTCCAGGTCTCTGTGAGGCAGAGGAGATCAACTCTGGAGAGTACGGGGTCTTTGGCAACGTCCAGTGCATGCGCCGAGAGAGAGCGGACGTTTAGGAGCGCGAGCGTGAACTCCCTACAGCCACCCTCGCACACCCTGCGGAAATGCTGGTCCCTCAGAGCGGAGAGGTAGCACTGCGTGACGGTGACGAGACGGTGATTCTCGAGCCTCCGAAACTTATCGAGCATGGGTTGGTCGGGGGTGTCTTGCTTGTGATAGAAGGTGTGGTCTCCCTCAGCGTTGGTGAGGTATAGTCCGTTGAGGTTGGTACACCGAGAGAGCGCAACGTAGACGAGCTTCTGCGGGTGCGTCTTGGAGTAGTCGTACACGACCGAGGTGTATGTTCCCCCCCGAGATTTGTGCACGGTGATGGCGCTGGCCTGGACAAGGGGGAACTGCATCCGTTTACAAGCTATGCCAGCCTTTCGATCTACCGTGACGGTGGCCGACTGCATTTCGATGGGTATCCAGTTCTCGCTGGTCACGTCGTAGCCGTTGGAACGGGCCTCGTGAACGGCCCGAGCGGCGCGCGCACGCGTGAGCTTTCCGGTACCGGGCACATCGAACTCGAGCCACAGTCGCCTCACGCGCGTCTCTTCATCCTCATCTTCTTCTCCTTCTTCATCCACTCCATCTCCATCATCGGGCAACGGGCCGGCGAGCTCACCCAGGCGCAAGACTCCAACCGCACCGTTGACCAGACCATCCACGAGATCGATGTTATGAGTCATCATGTAGGGCTTGCCAACCACGGCCATGACTTCCCCGGGCTGATTTGCAAACCCGCTGGGAACCATGCGGGCAACCCTGCGCTTGGCATTCTCGAGCAGATGCGGCGTCTTGCAGCCGAGGTACCAATCACGCGCGCGAAGCACCACGAAGTCGTCCTGCGAACGGGCCACGGTCTTGTTGAAACGCGTGACATCGGCGTTCGAGTAGAAGATGCGCACGGCCGAGGGCGCGCGCTCGGCGGCTTCCTCGACCGTGACGAACCTGGATTCGAGAAGCTTTACTTCTTCGGGCTCGAGCGCGCGGCCGTCCCCGATCTTGGTGAGGACCGCGGAGAAGGTGACGTCGGACTGGCACACGACTCTCACGAGCGGGAAGTATTCGAGATGATGCCAGGTGACAGCGCTGAATCCGAGGAGACCATCAGCACTGCGGGGCCGCTTGAAGATCTCGCTGGCACGCACGGGCGGCAACTGCCGCAGGTCCCCGCATAGGATGACGTCCAGTCCACCGAAGGGTTCGGTGAGTCACTGCGTGATCTGGCGCAGACGGCAATCAACCAGTTTGAGTTGGTCGGTGGACATCATACTGACTTCGTCTATGATGACGCACATGACTCTGCGGAAGGCACACAGGAAGGTGTTCAGGTCACTAGGTCGGAGTCCATCGTCCCCCATGACTCCGAGGCGGGCGTCCTGTCGGTTTCCACGGGCAACCCGCACGAGTTTGAAGGCACTGTGGACGGTGGTTCCACCCACAGCAACGGCGGTCTTTCCCGTACTGGCGCAGGTCACGTACGTGTTGTAGACGGAAGGGACGGATGAGGAGGAGCCGTCTTCCCAGCCAACGGCACCGAAGCAGTCCGCACAGCGGTTATACACGTCCATGGCGAGCTTGAGCACGAAGGTCTTGCCACAACCCGCGGGTCCCGTGAAGAAGACCCGCAGTGGAGGCTGCCCCGGCGTGGTCTGACGGTTCAGAATCTCGCGCAGCAGCTCGTACTGTTCGGGGTTGGTGCTGCGCATCATCGAGACGTACTTTTCTCGTTCCATGACTCCGCGCCGTTTGCGTACCGGAGCACACGGCGTACTGACCTCCTTGAGCAGTCGGAGCAGGCGCTTGTTAGGCAGCACGTCCGCGTACACACTAGCATCCGCATCTCGTCGTTCGAGGATTTGTACCCGCGCGCACCCGTCATTTTCATTACATTATTCTTCTTCTTGCATTGTTCTTTCTTCATCCTCCTCTCTCTCTCGCCTGAGCCGCAGCATCTCAGCGTAGTGGACCTCCACCATTTCTTGGACCAGTGCATCGTCATCCGCCGGGTTGTATTCTTTTCGTTTTACCTCGATCAACTGCTTGTTGTTCTCGTAGACGGACACATACCTATTACCACCCAACACATCAACCATTTCGCTTCGGAACGGGTCGTATAGAAGGACATTTTCCCGCATATACGACTCCACATCGTTACCGGGGTTGTATCCGCGGTAGCGTATCACAGCCGGCCATACCCTGAGCACGTAACAGCAATCACCCTTCGCCGGCCGGTACTTGCTAGCGAAGTCGGCGAGGCATACGTCGTTGAGGGTAGGCGGCCTGGCCTCGTACTTTTGCACGAGGTTCGCTTTCCAGACGTCGGTGGAGCCCGGAAGGAGCGCCTCCAAATCGGCACGCGTTTTGCGTACGCGCACCCGTTCTTCGGAATAGCACGTGGGGACGTACACCACCTCCCGGCTCTTGTGCGACATGTCCTGTTAGAGCTGAAATCAGGCCGCCTCCTGTGCCGACATTTCAATTCCTTTAAGGATGTCAACACGAAGCTTGCGGATCACGGCTTCGATGTCGTCGTTGGGATTCGTTTTGAGGATCTCGGCAACGGTGCGTTTGAGGTTGGACAATCCATGGTCGGACTTATTGACATAGTCCACCACGTGGGAAGCGCACGTGTAGTGATCGAGTATTATCTGCATATCCATATTCGAATCCAAGACCCGGCCTATCCACGCGTTGAATGCATTCACAAACGTCTCCGCCGGGGTGCTTAAATTGAGGACGCAGGGTCGCGAAAGGCCGGCGCGCAGGTCATCCATATACTCCTTCTCGGAGTGCAGGCCGAAAGCGCGTAGGAACGAGGCGAGATCCTCAAAGTCGCCGGACTCGAGGCCCTCATGTATTTCATCATACTTTGTCTTGAGGGCCTTGAGACGCTGGCGTTCCCACTCACTCTCTGAATCGTCTCCCTCCGGCGCAGGCGGAAACGGCACCACGATCCTCGTTTCATCACTGGGCATGAAGGGCGCCCCGAACCAGCACTTGGTGCGGCCGCGCTTGTAGCACGTGTGGGTGTGCTGATGCGTCTGCGTGCGCGGCCGCCTGAGGAGCGTATTGTCGAGCGTGAGGAGTTGAGCCACCATCTCGAGGGTCTTGGGCATGGCACCTTCCTCACCGGTGAGCTCCTCGTCGGGCACCTCTTCGAGCCACAGGATCACGTGCACGTGCGTGCTTCCTCTCTGCTGGAACTCCACCCGCTTGAAGTAATCCCGGATCACGTACGGGTGGAACGGCGAGCAGTTTCGGTCGGCGAGCACGTTTATGATGACGTCGAAGATCCTGTCGATGTACATCGCGCAGGCAACGGGGTCTTCGTTCACGAGCTCCACGCGCTCCCAGGCCATCATCTCGGACACGGGCTGAGGCGTGCCGTCGGGCCCAACCTGCAGCCGCTCCAGGGTCTCGAGCAGGCGCTAACAGTGGACCTCGGACGCGGACATGGCCAGGAACGCGTGCGGCTTGCCCAACTGGCGGATCAATGCGAAGAGTTCACTCCTGCGATCCTGCCGGGACTGGACCGTATTTGGAACGCCCAACATGAATGCGAGGTCGTGGTGCAGCACCTCCCCCAGAAATTTTTTACCGCAACCCTCGAGCTGCTCGCGCGTGATGGAACCAGTGGTCTCGTTGGTGCGAAACATCATGTTGCTTTCCGCAACGTTGTACCGCATCACCTTCGCGGCCATGTACAAGACGTGCTCCGGCGTTGCTCCACGCCGGTCGGTGCGCCGTATCTCGCTGCTGGCCATGGCGAATGGCGTGGAACGCGGACCGATGATCTTGCGAGGCACGCCCATGTATATCTTGGGGAAGGCGAGCTCTTCCGCATACGCATACATGAAGAGCGCCAGTGAGACGCGGTTCTCACCCGGAGCGAAGTGCAGGCTATTTGACTGATCGATCAGCTTGTCAGCGGCAGCGGCATCGTCCAGTTCACCGCTTCGCTCCCCATCATCTCTCATCAAGAGAGCGCGCGGTCGTTGCTCGCCCTCCTCATTAAAGAAGATCGTCTTTGACATGGTATTGAGGGCGCGGGGTCGTCCAAATCTATGTTCTCGGAGACAGTCTCAGTGTCATCCGCGTTGTCTCCCCCCTGGGCGTGTTCACCTTCACAAACGGCCACATCATCGTCATCGAAGACACCCAGCCGACTCCAGTCGATGCGCACGCCGCTAGCGACATACAACGGCGCATGCTCCAGGTGCTTCAACCCCGCCAAGATGTTACCGCGCTTCACCAGTCCGCGCCTGTACGTATCCGGACTCACCAGCCTCCGCTTCACGTGCACGTCTATCGCAACGTCCTCGGGAACCAGCCACGGAAGACACTCCACCACGCTCGGAACGTCGATGGGCACGTTCACGATCTGTCCCTTAATGCCGTACTGACCGTTGCGCCGCGTGAGCCGTCTGATGCTCACGAAGGGGAGTCGAGGCGAGATGAGGCGCTGTTCCACCGGGTTCAGATCGGGGAGGTCCGCGTGACGAGGCCGGCACGCGTAGCCGTGGCTCTTGCTCAACGGCGGAACCCGCCCGGCCAGCAGGGACTCTCGGCCAGACGCACACACCCGGAACGCACCGAAGGGAGCCAGCCGCGCGTCTTGCGCATCCATGTCATCGCATCGGTGTTCGCCCGACCGTCTTCCGAACTCTTTCTAAAGAACCCGCAACGCGGTCAACCTGTTGGTCTCATTCCTCACGCCGGAAATGCAGCTCAGGTTGTTATCGAACCGCAGCCGGTCACACATGGCGCAGTTGTGACCGAAGCTGCGATCCACAAAGTCGCGTTTGAAACGCGCGTACGGACGAGCCAAGTCCAGGGCTCGCACCCTCTCCCGCGCGGCCCGTTCACTGGCTCGAACGGCTTCGGGAACGTCCACTCGCCGTTGACAATTGCGAGCGGCGTCTTGACGCCGGCCT
Source organism: Rhipicephalus microplus (assembly GCF_013339725.1). Taxonomy (NCBI): domain Eukaryota; kingdom Metazoa; phylum Arthropoda; class Arachnida; order Ixodida; family Ixodidae; genus Rhipicephalus; species Rhipicephalus microplus. The sequence goes on from NW_023612226.1 coordinate 45,696, forward strand.
TCATCGCCCTTCTCCGCCTGACGCTTGCGTTGTCCTTCCGCTTCATGGGCCGCGTTCGCGGCTCGATGCTGACGCCTCATCTCGGCCTCGCGAGCGCGCAGTTCACCATCCGCTGCACGCTTCGCCCGCTTGTCCTCGGCCTCGCGAGCGCGCAGTTCGGCATCTGCTGCACGCTTCGCCTGCTTGCACTCGGCCTCGCGAGCACGCAGTTCGGCATCCGCTGCACGCTTCGCCCGCTTACGTTCGGTCTCACGAGCCCTTCGCAGCGCCGCCTTGTCTTCCAACGTCGGCGAAACCACCGCGGTACCGTCACCTCCAACGACGGGTGCAGTGCTGGCATTCGGTTGTACTGCATTCGTTGTTGATGGTAGCGTTGCCTCCGGGACATCCATCGCACGACCCGCTCTCGATGGGAGACTGAGAGAGAAGGCGGGCGCGCGAGAGAGAGGGGTGCACGCGCAGCTGCAGCGAGCGAAGAGAGCGGAGGAGGAAGCGAAGGGAGATATCAGCGTCGCGTCCGTGGCTTATTCGGTAGAGCGTCGCGCTGCGGCCCGCCAAGTCCTCTTTCTTTTAAAGATAGAGAGAAGACTGCGGACGCCGCCGACGGTGGTGGATGGTTTGGGGTCGCTTATAAAGCGTATTCACACTTAAAAAAATAAAAGATCCGTACACCAAGTAGCTGGTTTCAAAAAGAAATTAGCACTATGGTTTCTTTACGGGAGCCAAATTGACGATTCGACAATAGGTTAATTTAATTATTCGCGGCAGGCTAACGAGTCATCCAGTAAGTGAGCATGACAGATCGCTTTAAGCTCACATGCTTCATAAGCTGTTCAATGCTAGTCATCCTTTAGGTTCAGCGTTCTCGTGTAAACAGACAATATAAAATGAATGATCAAACTCATTCGCAGAAACGCTAGAACTTTCGGAAAAAGGCCACGCACAGAAGCCCGGCCTTCGAAGTAATGTTTTGGAGTGAAAAACATACTCTGGCTACATTCCGAGATAAAGAACTGAGACGTGTACAACTAAGCAGAAATATCGTCTTTCGCCTGGAGAACGAAGGATGCTATCCCAGCTACATATTTGCATGGACGATGAACCGTGATTTTGTTAACTAAACCAATGCTTCATGGGGAATGTGCGAGATGATTTCCCAATGAAACGTTTTCATGTCAATAGATTCTTGGAGGTGTATCTTTGTAGAAGAAACCTGAAGTCAACACTAATCCTCCTTGAGTCAACATGTCTGAAATCACTAGAATGAGGCCAGTGGGTGTGGATAATTTGAAAGATAAGTGACTTTTTGCGCGACGCAAACACGTTCAGCTGCAATTTCTCGAGATATGTGAAGTTGAAGAAATTCGGTTTTAGCACTGCAAGTCTAAAACGAGGTGTGAAATACCATTTAATTTATGTACAAAGCGAAAGTGCGATAAACATTAAAAGTAATACTTGGGCCGCAAGGGTAAAACAATCAATGTAACAGCGAAAAATGGGAAGGGCCCACGAAGAACGACAAGCAGCTGGAAACTTGCGCGCTCCGCTGAGGCACAAAGAAGGACGGTCGAGAAAAACATACCAGTGCATACAGCACAAGTAGGAACTTAGAACTCTCGCTCTCACGGATTCGTTCTTTCAAGGTCACAAGTACTCTAAATCGTTAGCCATTTTTTTCTAAACAGGTCACAAGCGTGTTACCGCGAAAAAATTCCGGCCACCTCAGGTGCCACCTACTAACTTTGAAACCAAAAGCACGTTCTCAAGTTTTTTTCAAAAAGATAGTGTCTCGTTAGTATTTCAGATAAAAGGAACGTGCGTAAAGTTTAAGAATCTGTTGTCATTTTATCTAGCTCATAATAACATTTAGGTGAATATATTTTAACAAATAAGGGCAGAAAAGAGCAGAAAATCAGTGGGCCATTTCCTAAAGCTGTTCTTGCCCACCAGTGCTATGAAGGCACATCCGTGGACGAAACCGGATGTCATCAAGGGTCATCGCTTAAGAACCTTCACGCTAACACATCTGAATGAAGTGCAAGTCATTTTGGAGGAAGAAGCTTTCTCCCTGCGTTGGTCAACATGATTTATTCTTCTTCTTAGAGCGAACAAAGTGACCATGCCTTTCCTTCAATACTGAGAAGGTAGGCTAGTGGTTGTACTTTCAATGAAACCTGCGTTAAGTATAGTATATCCATTTTTCTGTTCCTCTTCATGAAGTGTACGTACATGTACACGTAGTTTTCATTGCCCACGCTATTTTGTTGCAGGTACAAACAGTCCCCATTGTACTTATACGTTTATATCTTGAGCACGCAATCGTATCAAATTATTGTCTTTTCTGTATGCAAAATTCTTTCGGAAATAAAATTCTTTTAATTAAACTGCCAATGCGCTGCAAGTTTCGACTGTGAGGAACCTCACGTTTTTGCATATTTGTCCTTTCTTTTAAACACCGTCGCTGTGTAGTGAACTTTCTGCGCCTCCTTCCACGTGGTGGCTCAAGATGTCGCAGGAATCTTTCTTTTTGCTACACAAAATGAGTGGGCACGAAAAGGAGCCACTTCTTCATGCCCTTCTCAGGAGCAGTCTCCCAACTAGAAAGAAATGTAGTAGTGTTGCGTCGTAGAGAGCACGCTCAAGATTTTCCGATATCTACGTACCGCCAGCGTTAAAGGAAAATAGGTAACTCACCATTAGTATATCGGTGGCTGCATAGGAGGTTGTAATGTTGACAGAGGTGGCACGCCACGAAGTGAAAGGGTTCTAATTACTGGTCGGGTGGTTCAAAATATCTTTCGTATGATTGATTTTTATTTGCTCATTGTATAAATAAATTTTAAAAAGTCATAAACTTATATTCCGGAGCACCCTACCGGGAAATCGAACCCATCATCTCTGAGCTGAGTTATAAATATACGTAGTCACGCTAGCAGCTTACTCCTTTAATATCCGTCGCGCGTTAACTTGGAAAGTAAGGCACTATGGCCAAAATGTGAACGCAAAAATATTGTAGTGAAACATAGCTGATAACAATACCACTTCTATTTTTTTGTGGTTTACTACGTTTGCGATATATGCGGTTCCCCCAGAAATTGAACAAGCACTGCAGTGGCTTGTGGATCTTTGTGAAAACGTATTTGTTGCTGTTACAGTGCAATATTTAAGATTCTGCTCCCGAGAGACAAGAGCACCTTTTACAACATTTTAGCGAACTTTTACTTTTGTGTGCACATTTAAACTTCGTGCTTACTTGTGTTTTTTATTTTTGTGTTGTGTGGACAGATTTTTGTATTGAAAAACTTAAACTGAGTGTGTAAGCTATGTACAGTGTCAATATTTATGAAAGGGAACATGCGAACGCATTACCCGAGTGCTCCAGCGGCTGCTTGTAGCGCGTTCAAGGGGGAGCGATAGCAACCACGGCCTCTATTGCCGTCATCTAGTGGTGAGCAAAACAACCGGCCATTGGTGATATGGAACCGGCGGTAAGTTAGCAACCCCCTCCCCCTTCAAGGCGATTACGCCCGCTCTTACGTAATCACCTTGAACGGGGAGGGAGTTTTTTTTATTGCCGCTTGTTCCACAATGACCACTTGTTTTGTTCACCACTAGAGGACGGGAATAGAGGCTGTGGTTGCTATCGCTCCCGCTTGAACGCACTACAAGCATTCGCCAGAGCACTCGGGTAACGCGTTCGCGTGTTTCTTTCATGAAAAAAAGCATTGGCAGATCCCTCGTACAGTGGGAATCTATGATATGCGAAGCACGAAAGAAAACGTTGATATGTCACTTTAAAATCAGCACTACGTTTCGAGGTGGAGGTAAATGATGCCGTACATGACCCCTGTGTGATGATTATCATGTTTGGATGTTTCGTTTACCTTAATCATCTATTCACGTCATGTGATACCAAATTTAGTATATGTGAAGCTAGCGAAACAGCTGTGAGCACGCTATGAGCGTGGTATGTTGTCATGTTCTTACATGACAACATACCAGACATACCATGAAAACAGGGAGGTTAACCTCCCTGTCTCTTCCTTTTATTTATTTCTCTTTCTACATGACGCGCATGTCAAGATGATCATGTTTGCACCAGTCATACATTTCGTCATCCATTGACGTCACGTATCACCAAATTTGGTATATGCGGAGCTATCAAAACGGCCGCGAGCGCATCATGAAGGGCCCAGTTAAATACTCCAATGTAGCGTTGACGCACGCTGGCCAGCCCAACGCTACGTTAACCAAACGTGAACCCTCTATAGTCTGACGCCAGGTGCGACCGACGCGACCAGCGTC
>NW_023612226.1:55000-94508 GCF_013339725.1 Rhipicephalus microplus
CAAGACAGCTTCGCTTTGAAGACAGGGATCAAATCCACCATTCTACATCAAGCTCACCAGCCCTTGGCCACACAGCAAGACAAGACGTCATAGCTATGTCCATTCATGCTACTCCATCGGAAAGACATGAAGACTTTTCGAGGAGAGGGTGACGTAGGAACATATAGACATAGTTCTCATCTCTTCAAACTTCATGATCCTGAATTTTGGCCTGCCTTGAATTTCTCTCTGGAAAAGTTATTATCTTCTCCATTTATAATGATCACCACGGTCCCTGAACATCGATTACTCATGTGGAATTCATCTTCTTATAGTTCCAACACAGCGTTCCAGGATAACGTATGTAGTCATCTTCTTAAGTGTTTTTTTTGTCAGCTTGGATTCATATTTTGATTAGAAGGAAAAGCTATAAAGCGTACCCTATAAATTTGAAGAATGCCTACTGTAATATTTGGATCATTGCGAAGCTGGGGACAACGTTTTCCTCAAGCCGGGTAAATAAAGAATGTCTACTGTTTATTCGACGTGCAGCTGATTTTTACGACCAAAAGCCGAAATATCTCGCAAAGAACGTAACAAAGCAATGCCTATTGATATCTCCTGACGGGGGTTGTACGATCCACATAAGACGGCGCATAGGACTCGGCTTATGAAATACGAGGCAGTGAATGCCAGCATAAGTTCCTGCTTATTTTTGCTCCTTAAAAAAACTGCGAGCCCGTTTCGCAGCAGGCAGACCTACATGCAGAGAACTTTATTAAGGTCTGGCGGACTAACGGGAAAAGACGCGCTGAGGCCATCGGCTCGCCACTGGCTACTGCATCGTCGCAATCATATGCCATGCTTCCCCGCTCTGTCACAGGCCCTCTGACCGCCGCTGGCTCCATATTCCGCGCAGTACTCGCGACGGCGTCTTGAAAAGTTCTGTTTGCTGGTGTGTGACGTATCCCGAAACGCAGGACACTGCCAAAACATGTGATCTAGAGCGTTGGATGCCTCCCCACAATCTGGGCAATGTGGAACGGTAGCTCAGTTAATCCATCTTAGAAAACCTCTCGGGCAACACGACCACGTCCGAAGCATCCTAAGTGTGATCGCTTGAGGTAAAGGAGATTTTTTTTTCAATATTCAAATCGGCTTTTTCTTGGTTGATCATAAAGAAATATTTTTTGTAGTAGCCTTGTCTCCATTTTCTTACGTGCCAGTGTAAGCGATATGAGCAAGACATTTAAATTCATGCGAAATTCATCGAAACCTTTTGTGATTTCCAATTGACTTTAGCATATACGACTAATAAATGGAAACACTCGAAGTTCTCGCAAATTCTTCACGACATGAGCAGGTGGGCTGGTGAATTCTACTTGAGTACACAAAGTTATTGTGCAGCCGTACTTGTGCTTGCAGGTCCACCTTCAACATTTTGCAGACCCTTGTCTCATGTTCATGAGATTTCGTAACGCCACCGAAGAGGCGACGGACTTCTCCTTGAGGAACTTTCTGGTGCAGAAGGACAGGGTGTGCACTTGGCATGAATGAATGTCTATTTGTCTCTTGTTAAAAGAAAGGTGGTTGGTTGATATGTCGGGTTTAACCTCCCAAAATCACCATATGATTAGGAGAAATGCCGTCGTGGAAGGCTCCGGAAATTTCGACCACCTGGGGTTCCTTAACGTGCACCCAAATCTGAGTACACGGGTCTACAACATTTTCGCCTCCATCGCAAATGCAGCCGCCGCCGCCGGCATTCGAAACCGCGACCTGTAAAGGGAAGGTGGTCAGTGGGCGGGAAATAGTGCGGAGGAACAAGTTGAGATAGGCCTCCCCTGCCCTTCCAGCCCACTCGAGGATGACCTCCTGAATTGGGATCATGTAATCAGCACGTGAGACTCAACGAAGAAATGTGGTAATGGCCCATTGTACTAGAAATGAAAATTAGAAGACTATACGATTGGGCGTATTGGTAGACATGATTTTGATTGCCATTCAGTGCAGCCGACGCGTTGCACGTTCTGCACTCTGTGTCCTCTATTCGGTCCAATCCAGTAGGTTGGGCTGATTTCAGCTCATAGACAGAAGAAACCTTTCAATTTATTCCACTATTCCCCACCTGTGCGTTATATCTCTCCTATATAGGATGGGGAAATAGGGATGGCATGTAGAAGCGTTAGCGAACAATGGCCACAAGCTTTTGGTATTGCGAGTGCGCCTACTGTTTAAATTCGAAGCATTTCTTAGCGAACTTCGGTGACTTTGAGTCTATCTATCTATCTATCTATCTATCTATCTATCTATCTATCTATCTATCTATCTATCTATCTATCTATCTATCTATCTATATATCTATCTATCTATCTATCCAGCCACCTACAACATTTAGCTGTGCTGGCCGTTTGGATATTGGTACCGATACAACACTTGGTGTGGCATAACACGACTGTATGACGAGCATATTTGACCAGTGATAACATGACAATGATGACATGTATGTCAAAAATGTCAAGATTTACATTTCGTGGTCTTCCTGCTCTTACGGTAGTTTCGTTCATTTAACATGTTCCAAAACTTGTATGGTATGAGATGTTGCATTTCGAGCACAAGCGACAGCCCCTAACATGAAAATAATGACATGCGTGTCATGTAACAGCATGACTACATACCACGCTCATGATTCGCTCACGACCCTTTCCCTGGCATCACATATACAAAAGCTGTTATTACGTTACGTGAATGGATGACGAAGGTATGTGACTGATCCAGGCAAGATTATCATTAGATGCGTTTCATGTAACATGACTACATTGCACGCTCATGATGCACTGGAGGCCGTTTCGCTGGCTTCACTTATACCAAATTCGGTATTACGGGACGTGGACGTATGAGAAAGGTCAGCGACACATCCAAACATGATAATCACGACATGCTTGTCATGTAATAACATGAATACGTGCCACACTCATGATGCACTCGCAGCCGTTTCGCTAGCTTCACATATGCCAAATTTGGTATTACGTGACGTCAATGGATGACGAAGGTATGTGATTGGTGCAAACATGTACATGACATGCGTGTCATAAGACAACAAGACTACATGCCACAGTCAAGTCGCCAAAACGCTTCGACATGACACATCGCGCGTGCGCACCGGCGTTCGTTTTTTCGGCTCACGCTGGCGTTGCCACGCCAGGCGCTTGTCCTGCCGTGTACTCGCAAGGTTGCGCTGCGTTGCGTTGCTTTGACGCATGCGCGTTTTAGCACGTCAGATGTTCCTCCGTCACAAAAAAAAAAAAAGGCAGGTGCAGTGCTTTCTGGGTAACGCATCGGCGCAAAATGCAGCTTGTCGCATTTTGCGCCGGTTGCTATCGGGCGGTGCTGATGGACGCTGGTCGCGCCAGTCATGCCTTGCGTGAGAAGAAAGAGTTCTCGCGTTCTGCTAACTTATAGTGTCACTGTGCCCAGCGTGCGCGCGCGTCAACGTCACGTAGGAGTAAATTGGGCCCCTACATGATGCGCTCGTGGCCGTTTCGCTAGCTCCACATACACCAAATTTTCGTTACGTGATGTCAATGGATGGCGAAGGTATATCACTCTTGCAAACATGATAATCATGACACGCGTGCCACGCGAGAACTTGACAACATACCACGTTCATAGCATGCTCGTGGCCGTTTTGCTAGCTTCACACATACTAACTTTGGCGTCACGTGACGTGAATAGACGACGAAGGTAAACGACACATCCAAACACAATAATCATGACACGGAAGTCATGTACGGCATAATTTATCTCCCCCTCGTAACGTTCTAGTGATTCTAAAGGGACACATCAACCTTCCTTATTCGTGCTTCGCATATCATCGTTTTCCCCTGTACGTGGGATCTGTCAATCTTTCCCCTGACCTGTTGGTGCGTAGTCTTGCCGAGGGTCATTATCGCATGCGTAAAAGGATGCACTGCTAATTGGTTGAAATTAAAGTAAAATTCTGTGGTGATTCTGACAATAAGCTCGCCTAATAAATTCGGTCGTGTTTTTTAGAAACGCGTACATAAGATCAAAGCGATCACCCCTGTCTTCTTTGAACTGAAATAAAGTTTTCTCGTAACAACAACCTTAGAATGATAATACTATGATAATTAAAAGGCAGAATATCATTATTGATAAGAATAATAAGTCATTATAACTTCATTGCGTAAAATGCTGCCCCCCCCAAACAAAACCTATAAATACCTACAGTTGGGAAACGAAGGGTATAGATACAACAGAGATGTACCTTCACCATCAGTTGTCTAGTAAAGCTAACTGCTTTTTGTTGAGATGCACTTGACTTTTGTGAGTAGTTTAGTGGGCTACGAAAGTGACGAAGACCGGAAAGAATTACAATTTTCGTTTTTATGCCAAGCCCTGCTTTGTTGTGGAACGTAAACATTTATTTAAAAAAAAAGTACTTTGTAAAATAGGTGTGGGAAGGCTAATGTAAGGTGCGCATGCCAAGATTACGGTTCTTCTTATTAATATCAGGAATCTGGCATCATGAACTATCTAACCAATTATATGTTGTAAACCACGCAGGCACGTCTAAGAAGCAGCAGCCCGTTTTGATTTTTCCAAAATATTTTGAAATTAGATTCCGCCGCAGTGAAAACTCAAAGCGATTAGGGTTCCACAGTCACCTTCTTCGCAAATAATAATTCGTAGCACGAGACTGGATGGTATAAAAGTAAGTTAGTGACTTGCAAAATATTATTATTCATTCATTCAATTATTCATCGTATTTTGTGAAAATGAAAGTAATTCGCTATTATAAGGTGGATAAAATTGACAAAAATTACGCACTGCATCAAAAGTATCTGCAATTCTTAGGAAAGAAAGCTCAGTGATTACATTGTAAAACAGCTGCCACGTCCCTAACACGAAAACAGATTTTTTTGATAGATACATACATACATACATACATACATACATACATGCATACATATATACATACATATATACATACATACATACATACATACATACATACAAAAATACATACATACATATACATACACACACACACATACATACATACATACATACATACATACATACATACATACATACATACATACATACATACATACATACATACATACATACATACATACATACAAAATGAAGAGCCTCGACGTCATTTTGATTGCAGTGATTTCATTTTAAGAAATGTTTAGCCCTTCATTCAGAAAGCGAACGAAAGAAGGTGATTCTGTGATTACAGAAAAAAAAGCACCTGTGTCTCGGACGCTGTCTTACAAAGGAGGGAACCGCGGCCAACACCTCAGAAACCAAATGAAAGCCAGCATGCCACAGCAGATGCTGCGCCAATGGTATCAACTAAGACCCTCGGTGGCCGATGAGAGATGCCTGCGGATCTTGAAGCATCTGAGGCTACAGCATCGCCTATTTTCTCATGGGGAGTGAGCCAAAAGCGTGTTTCCAGGATGTCTTACAGCGGTCCCTGGTTTCCTCGCTTAGACACACCGTCGTCCTAACAGAAGGCACGTGCAGTGTTACATCGATATCAAACTTTGCCCAGCCACTGATTTAACTAGGTTGTTTCTGAGCTTTTTATGACCGGGTAACGGCAAGGGCACATGTGAACAAGGACTTGTCGTGGGAGTTGTAATTAGGAGAGCTGCACCACCATCAGGATCGTTGATGCAAATATACGTTTTTGCCATTTCATTGCATCAGATATTTATATGCATGCTAATTTCAGTCATTTACAGAAATAAGCACACAGCTACTCATTCCTTCATTTATTAATTGAAATGTGCTACCGATGGCATTGTAGGTTCGTTGACCGAATTGGGCACGTTTAAAGATGGTTCATGATCACTCGCTTTTACACTAACGTAACAGGAAAAACAATTCTCCATCCCGCGATCTCAGAACCTTTTACACGGAAAGCAGATATTAAATCACGACAAAGGTCATTTTCGCACCGTAGTTGTATGCCGCCAATACCACCGGTAGCCGCTACTGTTATCACATGAAAAAATAAGAAAATAAATACATACACAATAAAATCCAATTAGAACTCGCATCCTTGGCGTGACAGCTCTGTATTCTTTCACAAAGGCGTCGATGTTTTAAACTCCGTAGCACAATCAGCCTTTGCAGATTTAATGTGGAGGAAGCAATTAGGTTAACGTGCGTAATAAAGTTCTTTAGATCAGTAAAATAACAAGTAGGCTTCACACAACGTGAATTGCGCAACCAGTGAGTCATGAACTGCTTCCACCCTGCTACAAGAATATCGGCAATAAATTTCCGTCATCTGCCGCAGCATTACCAATGTGCCCTATACTTTGCAGGTGCGCAGCGCGTACTAAGCTTCTCCATATATTTATAGATATTGGCATAGCAGACACTTCTCTGTACTACACAAAAGTTGTCCAACGGCTTCTTGTAACTCCGCTCGTACGTGACTGATTCTAAAAAAATTTGTATGGTAATTGGATCTATTGATCAAGTCACTCAGCATTTATTGCAAAAGCCTTATATGGGATAACTCTGAGAAAAAAGTCTTAATGCTTCATCAAGCGTGAAAATACTCAGTCTGCTTCAACACGACTCATTTAAAAAGCCATCACCAAAAATTGATCACCACATGACGTCACCGTGATGTTACAGATAGCGGGAATTTACGACTCAATCATTGCGCCATTAGGACTTAGGTAACGTCAAAAGAAGTGACTTACCAGGATAACGAGGTCAAATAACATCGCCGCGGGAACAAAGGTGGGCCGACACCGAAAACGGTGCAATACGACTGTAGGTTGACGAATTTTCAAATGGGGGCGGGGACGTTCCTAGGTTCCTTATCTTTCGCGGTTATCCTTATTCTTCGTGGCTGCTTAACAAAACATATTGCCACCTCATGTCATATATTGTGAGGAAGAGAGGCGGGAGACTCTCGGCAGATTTTGTTGCTAAATCGTCCGGAATGTGCTCTCTTGAACGACCGCTTACTGATCGGAGTCCCACCCACGGACTTCCCTAACCATCCCCCAGTTAGGGGCGAAACTCCTTATTGTGTGGAATGTTCGCACGTAGTAGGGGTAGTATGTTGTAGTAGTACTCACTTGTAGTTTGTTTCAAGAATTTTTCACTAGATGGCCCTATACGTACATGTCCTTTTTCATTGCTGGAGTGTATTGAAATAGCGGAAAAGGAACACAGGGCCCTGTGGCTGGCTGGCATTTATACATATCAAAGGAGCTCACGATAGTGTGATTCAAAAAGACGTGTGGGAAATGCTGCACACAGTAGATGTGGAAGATGGAATAACTAATCTGTTAAAGGATATCTTTAAAAGTAACAAGGTAGTTCTCAAATAGAAAAAAAACAGGTATCTTAACCTATAGGTATACAGCGCGGTCTTCGACAGGGATTTCTCGTGGAACTTTTATTATTTATGCTGTATCTACAGGGACTTGAAGCTAAGTTAGAAGGGGGGGAGGTAGACTCGGCTTCAGTCTCTCGTTCGCCAAGCAAGGAAATACATTAAACAGTCATTTACTAGCTTCGACGTATGTAGATGTTATAGTATTATAGCCGTTAACTAGGAAGATCCGCAGGGATTTATAGACATCCGTGGTAATGAGGAAGATAGGTTAAATTTGAAGTTCAGCAGGAAAAAATTGGCAATCGTGTTTTTTTATGATAACAGAGAAAGTGAGCATGAGTTGGAGGAAGTCACGCTAGAAGTAGTGAATAAATACGAATATTTGGGGCTGTGGATAAATAACGGGGCTGAGTACCTGAGGGAGCACGAAAGATACGTCATTACTAGAGCTGACAGGAATGCAGCTGTAATGAAGAATGGTGCATTGTGGAACTACAATAGATATGACGTTGTGAGAGGGGTTTGAAAAGGTGTCATAGTCCGGGGTTTGACGTTCACTAATGCGGTCTTGTGCGTGAAATCAGAGGTTCAAGCTGGATTGAAAATTAAAGAACATGACATAGGTATACTTGCCTTGGGAGCACCCTGGAATACCCCCACTCAAGGGGTACAGGGTGACATGGGTTGGACGTCGTTTGAGTGCAAGAAAGCTGGTAAAAAGATAAATTTTGAGGAGTGATTGAGAAAAAATGGAAGAGGAGCATTGGGCTTGGAAAGTTTTCAGCTACCTGTACATGAAGAATTTTGATACTAAGTGCAGGAAGCGAACTCGAAAATCGTCAAGCAAGTATTTAGACAACAGCAGATTGCCTACCCAAAAGGAAACATTGCTTGAGAAGAATGTGAAGGAAACAGAGAGGGACATGTGGAAGATTGCAATGCTTACAAAATCATCGCTAGAGACCTGTTGAACTCTCAAACAGGAAATTGCAAAAGAAAAAAATCAAACGAGAATTATCGCTGTGGTTCTCTGCTATTCGTGGCCAGAATGAGAGTATTGCGGACCAAGACGTACCGAGCCAAATACGAAGACATAGACACGGTATGTGGCATGCATGTGGAGAGGAGAGGGAAATGGCTGAACATTTGATAATGTTCTGTAAAAGGCTCCGCTCTATAGTTCAAGATAATGGCGCGCAGTTTTTCATACCATTGGGGTTTAGGGATAGTGAAGGCAAAATAGACGTTGAACGGGAAAAAATAGCCAGCAGGAGGCTGACGTATTGGTGGATACAATCAAGGCGCGAGTGAAATTCGATCCTAAAACACATGGTGATAGTACTTAACTTTATGGCTAGGAGGCGTGAGCCACCACCCGATCTAAAGGGCACAGCCGCATACGTCCACTCATCCATCCATCCATCCATCCATTCATCTTGAAAATAATGTCACAGGAAGGCATTTGGAGTTTTCGTATCAAAATTTACCGCATATCCACGGAGTGGATATGCAGTGAATGATGATGAGTGGAGTGAAACATCCATCCGGCCGCCCATCACAGACAGACAGACAGACAGACAGACAGACAGACAGACAGACAGACAGACAGACAGACAGACAGACAGACAGACAGACAGACAGACAGACAGACAGACAGACAGAGATGGACACTTCGTCCCACTCATCAGAATCGCTTTGACGTTTTCGCAAAAGAATGGTAAGGTCATCTGTTTTAAATAGATATTTGTTTATGGTTAAGTAAACTAAGAACATCTAATGACTATACAAAAGTGAACTGGTACGAGAGCCAGAACAGAAGCGGTGGCTACATAATTTCCTAAGAATTTCAGAGTGTCATGATTGTTGGCTTCCTTGACGACCAGTGGACCGACTATGCACGTCACCATCTGCTGTATCACACGAGATTTCTTCGGTTGGTTTGCCTAGGAATTATTTCCAACAGGGCCTCATCAATTGTGAGGGCTATTGGACGAATTTATGCTCTCCCACGTTAAAGTACGTAGTACGCTACACGATTGCGCACTTTTTCTAAACACACGTTGCTATATGTTGCTGAAATTGGGACGGCTCACGGCTCTCCTATTGTTGAGAACATGTTTTTCGTTCAGGCGTAATGTGTCAACAGGGCCTCATCATGTGTGAAGCCCACGGGATGGCTTTATGCTCTCCCATAGTAACGTAGTATGCTAAACCATTACGCACTTTTTCTAAACACACGTAGCTATGTGTTGCTAGAATCGGCAAGGCTCACGGCTTTATTGTTGAGATCGTGTTTCTCGTTCACTGCGTAATATGCGTCAAAACGGCCTCATCAAGTGTGAGGCCTAAGGGACGGCTTTATGTTCTCCCATAGTAGAGTACGTAGTACGCTAAGCAATTACCCACATTTTTAAACACACGATTCTATATGTTGCTAGAATCAGGACGGCTCACTGCTCTCCTATAGTTGAGAACATGTTTCTCCTTCAAGGCGTAATATGTGTAAACAGCGCCTCATCAAGTGTGAGGCCCACAGGACGGCTTTATGCTTTCCCATAGTAGAGTACGTAGTACGCTAAACCATTATCCAAGTTTTTGAACACACGATGCTGAATGTTCCTAGAATCGGGACGGCTCACTGCTCTCCTATAGTTGAGAACATGTTTCTAGTTCACGGCGTAATATGTGGCAACAGCGCCTAATCAAGTGTAAGAACCACGGAACGGCTTTATGCTCTCCCATAGTAGACTACCTAGTACTCTAAATTGTAACCTACTTTTTCTAAACACACGTAGCCATATGTTGCTAGAATCGGGACGGCTCACTGCTCTCCCATAGTTGAGCACATGTTCCTGGCTTAATTCTTGTGAACAGGGCCTCATCAAAGTTGAGGCTCAGGGGAAGGCTTTATGCTCTCCCATAGTAGAGTTACTAGTATTCTGAATAGTTACCCACTTTTCCCAAACAATTGAAGTGCTTGAAATTGTTAAAGACCTTTTCTAAACACACGCTTTAAAGCTGCGGGGCTATTCACCTCGTTTGTTTCTTGCTCTTCCATAGTAGAAAAGTAATACTCCAAGTCATTAAAGGATATTTCTACACATGAACTGAAAATTTCAGAGAATAATTTCTGTAACGTAACGCCACCTTTACTGAATATTCGCAACAGCTGGCCCATTTACTGCCAGAACGTGCTCACGCACAAGCACGTTGTGGCCTGTGGAAAGATCTGGGTAAAATGGTCCTGTCTTCGCTCACTGCCCAATTGTAAATGTTTCCAAGTTGGCAGCTGTGATGCGAGAATTGAAAGAAAGTCATGAAAAAATGGCGTTGTTCGCGTCGTCCGGTTTCGAAAACGATGCGTTGTCCGTTATTTGCGATCTTGCTCCAAAGGTGTGTGGGCCGTCTCCTCCTTATTCCACTAGTAGCCAGTCTCGTACCTTCGTGCAGAATAAACAAAAACGAGAAAAATAACGCATACAACACGCGTTTTTAGTATGACGTCACAGATCGCGAGACCACCGTTGGATGGCGGTGCACTCTACCCCCTCTTCCCCTATCTCTTCAGCAAAAGAGCGAAGCCTCGTACGTCGTGGTCGAGTTGTTTTGCGTTTCTCTGCATTTTTGCGCCATGACAAGTGCTAAGAAGCGCTGTTCAGATATTCAAAAACTCAGAATTCGCAACACGTATTGAAAGAAACGGCGTCGGACGCTTCCCAAGGCGACAGCGAACGATGATGTCACCCCGACCAACGCCTTGACGCTCCAGCTTCGGATAGGCCTGCCGCCGACACCGAACCCCATGACAGTGGTTGGGAAAAATAGCCGCTGCTGAGGAATTCGTCAGAGCATCCCAAAGGAAGATTGGATTCTTATGGAGTGAACATGGACAGGTAGGTGTTACTACTGCCAAACGCCGCTTTGCGCAAACGATATCGTGACGGCGCTTGTGGCGGGTGCGCAGTGCCCAACCTGTCATGAACTGAAGCTCGGCGTCCAAGAGATAGCTTGAAAGCGCAAAGGACTTTCCACATTCCTTGATATACGCTGTGAAAATTCCGTTTGACCGGACTCGGCAATTTCGTTGACGCACACGTTGAGACATACTACTTCGACTGATGACTGAGGCATGAGCGCTAGTTTTCAGACTGGCAGCTCGTGCGACAGCTTTGCTGATAAACGTAAAGGCAGGCAGTTCTGGCAGCACGCGCTATAGGCGCAGACCATGACTAACTTTCACGATTTCGTGCAATCACTGCTGCATCTAAATCATCGACACCCCCTTAGTGTCTTATTCAACCCACAGTGCATCTTAGTGTACCAGGGACCCGGAGGAAATCTGAGCTTTCGTCGCCCGTGCTAAAACAACTGTCTCTTCTTCTTTTGCACGAGAAGTATTCAGACAGTGCACATATATATACCAATGGCTCCACGAACCGCCAGTGTTCGTCAGGTGCAGTAGTTGTCCCAGGAAGAGGTGTTACCATCAGCTTTAGGGCTGACCACTCCACGGCATCTACAGCAGCGGAACTAGCTGCTTCGTGCGCTGCACATTGTGTAGTCAATCGGGAAACACCGCAATAATGGTCAATTTTCAGTGACTCAAGGGCTGCCCTACAATCTAATGCTCTCAGCACTGCGTCGCGGGCCGTACGAACAGCATGTTTTCGAAATTCGATGCCGTCTCCACACTTCACACAAGAAAGGGCATCATGTGACATTTTAGTGGCTCCCAAGTCACTGCGGCGTCATAAGAAACGAACATGCCGATATTGCCGCACCGACAGCCCTTCAAGGAACACGAGAAGAAGCCGTTCCACTTTCGCGGACCGATGCAGCCAGTAATCTTCGACGACTTGCGTGTGAAATTACGTTCGTTTTTACTATGGTGCCCACCAAGCAACGAGACGAATCGTCAACACCACCTGTGTCATTAATGGCTCTCCGCATTCCCACAGGGCTCGACTGAAGAGAAGCCACCCTTCTTTATCTCTTATGACTAGGAGGGACTGATTGATTGATATGTGGGGTTTAATGTCATAAAGCCACCATATGATTATGAGAGACGCCGTAGTGGAGGGCTCCGGAAATTTCGACCACCTGAGGTTCTTTAACGTGCACCCAAATCTGAGTACACGGGCCCACAACATTTTCGCCTCCATTGGAAATACAGCCACCATTGCCGGGTTGCGATCCCGTGACCTGCGCGTCAGCAGGCGAGTACCTTAGCCACTAGATCACCGTGTTGGGCTATGGCTAGGAGTGGCATTTACAAAATTTTATTTCTTCGTCATAGTAATGGCGGACAACGCTCTCTGCGATGCCTGTCATTGCGAAGAGACGCTACACCACATCCTGTGCGACTGTCCGTTGTATGACATCCAGAGACAGCCACTGGTGTCCGTTCTTGCGCGCATCGACAACAGCCAAATGTCTGTGGACACTATTGTGTCAAGTGCCTGAGAGAAGACATCGCAAACAAAAGTGACAAAAGCTCTGTTGAAATTCCTACGCGACACAAACTTGAACAAGCGGCTGCAACAGCAATGTCACACACCACGAGAGACAAGACTGGACTATGACTAAGTGTGCGCGCGTGTGTTGCCGAATGTGTTGTGTTTATAACTCTTCCCTCTCTGCTCTCTATATTTCATTTCCCCCATCCCCCTCCCATGCGCAGGGTAGCAAACCGGCTACCTATAGGCTGGTTAGCCTCCCTGCCATTCTTTTCCTCCTAGCTTCCTTCCTTACTTGTGCAATTCTCGGTCTTCCGAGCCCGACGCATCACAATATATTCCACGCCATTTCAAAAAAGCCCCATGATGCGGTGTGGCGGTCGTGAGCAAAAGCTTGGACCAGGCACAAATATCTCTACAGACGCAATCGGTGGAGGAGATGTGCCAGTGATGTGGGACAGCACCTGACAGTAGTGTAGCCATAAAAGCCACATTGGACTGGGCACAGTCGTGTCCCTGTACACGGGGCTGTGCTTCAATTTTTTTAGTTTTCTATCTTCCTGTTTATGGAAAAAACGCTGACTGCTCATTCTACGTTATCGAACTTGCGGCAGCTGTTAATATAAGGCACATTACCTTGTATAATGAAACTCGACTGTGATTCACCAGCCTCCTAACTGATGGTGACAGCAAGGCCCACGTTGCAGTCTGCGAGGCAAATCTATCCCATGACACATTCATTGACATATAATTGTGCACAAACCATGTTGCAAAGCGCTTGGGAACTGCTCTGCGGTAAATGGCTGCACCACTGCCACGAGGAGAAAAACAGAAAGATGCGACAACAATAATCGGAATCACAATCGGAAAAGTTTTTTTTCCCCAACGAAATTGTTGCGGGTCGGTGAAATAAGAAAACTACAAACATAATACTAGGTCTCCATCACAAGCAACAGTGGAGACCCATACTTCTTATTCACAAGCAACAGTGGAGACACATAATCCTTATTCGGTGGGTTCATGGCAAGACGTAGAACGAAGCCGAATTACTGAACAGCAAGATATGGCTGCTATGTCCAAAAAACAAAGTTCATCTCCAGAACAACTATCACACCGGACACACCTGTCGGTGTGACAGTTGGACACACCGGTCGCAACACAGCGAAGAGAGCTCATGCTTAGGACACTGACCACAAGAGCTGTTAAAGACCAAGTTATCGCGCGGGAGACTTCTAGACACTTACAGGAAATTGCCTGCAAGGTACTTTTCATTGTGCCCCAATTTGATCAAAAAGAATAATTTCATAATAAGTGCCAACATTTCAAATTTTTGAATTTGTTTTTCTCAATTTTCTTTTTTTACAGTTTTGCATTTTTTTAGCAGCCTATTGAAAACTACAATTTATTTATAGTAACAAAACTTGGAACACATATTCTTCAACGCATGTAAAATGCAATACGTATTTGTATTTGCAATGCTTACCCGCAGTAATTGCGAAAATGTTAGGTCGTTCTTTCAAGGTAGACTGAAAACATTTAGTTACTGAATACGACTTATTTTCAATGATTCAAATATTTCTGTAAAACACCTGGATCAATAATTTCGCTTGATAATCTACCAAGAATCTAATTATTAGAAACTAGTCTTGTACTGAGCGTTTAGTACGTAAAAAGTGCCTGCAAAAAGCGTAAAGTTTTGCTATCGTATATGGAATAACTCAGGAAGCATAGGATTTGCACAAAAATGATTGCATCTTTGAAATCTGAATTAAATACTATGCTAATAACAAAATTTGCATTTATTTATGACTGGTAATGAAAAGAAACTTTCTTCTCGAGGAGCGCCTTCCCCCTCAAAGTTTATAAACTATTGTCAGACATCAATGTTTGCGACGTGCGGGTCAAGCGCACATAACCCTACAAACTTCTAGATCCATACAGCAAAAAATTAGCAGTTGTTTAGCTCGGCTTTGCAAGCACATACGTAGCATGAACTACGGACGGACGGATGGACGGACAGGTGCATTAGCGTGCTAACTCATGCGCGTCAAGTGACAGCGCACTATTGACATGTCATATTAGGAGTTTCCAGGTCTTCTCCAGCACACCATCTGCCCCATGTTACGTCACTTATCCTCAGGGCATAAGCCTTGCGAAGCTACTCAACCTCGGCCAGTGTAGCTCAGGCTACAAACATTTGAAGGACACTGTAATTTCCAAAGAGTACTCGGCACAATCCTGCGCCCATTGAGATGTTGGCAGTCCGAGTGAAATGCGGTGCGCGTGTTACCTTTTTTGCATGATCGAACAAGACGGACGCTACGGAAGCAAAACACGAGTGCTGTAGAGTCCAACGCGACCGGGAGAGAGAGCGTTCATGTGCACGCGTCACGCGCGCACATGAACGTCGAGGAGCGTAGAATGACGCGTGCACATGAACGCTCCCTAGACCGGGGTCTGTTGGCGCTCGCCGGTGGCCACCTGGCATTATTCCAGGGCACTGATGGACGAACTGGCGCACGTAAGCATGAGGCATTCAGTCTATGCCACCCGTAAGACGTTGCTAAAACGATAAGGCACAGCCACTATTTACCTTACTGCTTAGCATGAAATTTCTTTACGCCGGCGAGACATCCGCCAGATATGGCACAAATTTCAAGTAAAGTATTTGAGGCGTGCTCGACATTTCTTAACATGAACAAATGAAGTAGAGTGAACTAGCAAAGTTAAGTGCTTATTTAGAAGAGCACAGGTAGAGTACCCAGAGAAATAATGGGTGGTTAACCGGTTGAAGTTATTTGAAATACGTACTTCAATCGGCTCTATCAGTCAATGTCTGAATTTCTCGCTGTCATGTCCATACTATTCTAAGGGACGGCTTTATGCTCTTCATTAGTAGAGTACCTAGTACTCCAAAATGATATCTTCTATGCAACGTAATCATGTTTGTCTTGGTACATAGATGTGCCAAAACGTATGTGCCCTCATTGCTGAAATGTTAGGAAATCTCTTCTCTGTAAATACTGTAAATAAATTTTTTTCTAAACAGGTTCCTTTTGTGACACATTTTTGTGTGGTTGTGTTTGTGTGAACCAACAAATGTACATGTTCTTTCCACGTCCTCTCATATTCATGTTCGTGCAGATGAGGTCTGTTTTGCCACCATTGTTATTGTATGCCCAGAAGAAAATATTCTGTTGAAATGTTATTGACGTCTGTGGAATAATTTTTTCTAAACAGGTTTTTTCTGCCCTTGGTGCAACCGCTGCGAGGTGATTGCCGCAGGGCGCCGCCACATTGCGCTCCTCCCAATCCTATAGAGAGCGGTTGTACTCGGAGCTGCTGTCTGTTTTGTTTGAGGAGCTCTTTTTTCTCGGCGAAGAGGAATTCCTTCGGCACTGGTCTTGCCCTTCTGTGTCGGTCTGTGACAGACGAGTGAAACTTGTCCTTCGACAGGTAAGCTGATGTGTCGATGCGCTGGCAAAAATGACACGCCCACATGTAAATATCCAAATTGTACATGTTTTCATTGTCATGTTTTTTGTGCCTCTTGTTTAACTTGCAATATTGATATGTGTATATGTTATTTTGTGACATCTTTTCGTTTGGCTTTGTTTGTGTGAACTATTGAATGTACATGTTCTTTCCACGTCATCTCAAATCTATGTTTATGTAAATGAAGTCTGTTTTGTCGTCATTATTTTATGTCCGATAAAATATGTTCTGTTAAACTGTTATTGAGGTCTGTGGCAATAAATTTCTCTAAACGCGACTTTCTGCTCTCCAATTGTAGAGTATCAAGCACTCTAAATTGTTACATACCATTTCTAAACACATATGTACAGCCTGTGACCCAAACGCTGTTTTTCTTGTGCTCGATATATGAGGCAAGGCGTTGTCGTGAACAGCAAGCCGTAATTTTTCTCAACGAGGCCTCACCGAATGTCAGGCCCGTGGGCCGGCTTCAGCTTTCAGTTCTATTGCGCAAGTATATCCACAACTAACTTAATGTGTCATTATACAAAATTATAGTTGGCATTGCGTCAAAATGCATTTAATCATTCAGACAGCCAGCCAGTCAATCAAGGCGTGGAATCTCTCATTTGCTCATTTCTCAAAGTTATCACATATAACTTTATAGTAATCTTATACTTGAAATTAACTAAGTACAAAAAAATATTGACCCAAAAAGCCTTCCACCATCCCCTGCCCAAGCCTCAAGTAGTGAAATTATGCATCGAGAAAATACAAGAAAATGTGAAAGCGACAAATTGAACAGCAACTACAAACCTGAATATGGCAAGATCCTAAAGCAATGTGTTTCGTCGCACGACTTCAAGAATAAGGGGCAAAAATTGAGTCCACATACATTTTTCTGCGATTGCGGAACATACGGCAGGCAAGCAGAAAGCTTCAGTGCACAGTAATTATGGGCATGAAAGGGAAAAATGTCTTCAAGAGATTTCCGCATTTGCTGTGAGTATACGGTAAACATGAGCACCACACGTCAGTAGTTGCCAAACACACGGCCTGTGAAAAAATTGGCAGATCCCGTGCACAGTGGGATTCGATAATATGCGAAGCACGAATGAGGAAGGTTGATATTTAACTATTAAATCAGCCCAATGTTACGAGGTGGAAGTAAATGATGCCGCCCTATAAAAAAAATCAGCGATTCCAGTATCCCCCAGTACGTTTCCGCGCGCTGTGTGACACAGGAAACGCCGTACAGTGTGTTCCAGTGTACTACAGCGCGCTGCGAGGCACTGGGACACAGTGTACAGCTTGACCAGTGTCACCCAGTGCGCTGAAACTCACTGGGCCACGCTGTACAGCGTAGCCCAGTGTCTTAAAGCGCGGTGGGAGACACTGGTCACGCTGCTCAGTCTCTACAGCACGCTGCTAACGTTAGCGGCGCTTTAGAAGAAATTAGGCGCAATCAGCGCACTTTCTGTGAGACTTCATATTAAATCGCGAGATGCCGAGCGTAAAATTTACCGAGAGAGAGAGAGAGATAAAGATGCAAGGAAAGGCAGGGAGGTTAACCAGACGCACATCCGGTTTGCTACCCTGCACTGGGGAAGGGATAAAGGGGAGAAAAGAGGTTGCAGAGAGATGAGAAGGTACACACAATCACGAGCACACTCGGGAAGCACACACAGTCTACAGGCGGTCGCTCAGGTTTGTTGACTTTAAGTAAAAAATGATGGTTATCTCACATATGTGCTACACATATATAGCTTTGTTTTAGTTAGGCAATGAATGCGAGTACGCTGAAGCATTCATATGTCGAGTGCACGGGTTAGGGGCGCCACCAGAGATTTTTCTGGGGAGACCAACGACAATTGTTTTCCTGCAAGGTGACAGGGAGGCACAGAACGGATGCATCGTGTTTTAACTATGCTTGCTCAGGGGTGAGGGGGGGTCAAAAAAAGGGGAGGGGGGCGTGCGAGAACTTCGGGAAAAGAGGCTCCAGCCTACCCAAGAATGCCCCCCCCCCCTTGGCGCGGGTGCGCTTTCCTTGAAATTTGATCGAATTTCGTCAATGTATTTCATAAACGACAGCGATAGAACTGACAATTGAAAACACAGTATCACAGTAGTATCAGCCTGATAATCAAGACCAACCTACTCTAGCAGGGAGTCGTTGCAGCTCGTACTGTACCAAGCAGCACGTCCCCGGCAGCAGTTATCCGCTGCAATGCCCAATCTCGCTGTTTTTAGCTCCTTGTTAGTGTAGTCGAAGGTAAAAATATGACCACTCATGGGTCAGTTTTGATCTAAACTACACTTTAACGATTATTAGACTCTTTATAGCTGAATATCTACGATCTTCACAGCTGCCGTGGCACAAGAACAACAGCCCTAAGCCTAGTGATCGTTTCGGCTAGAGTGAACTGCTGCAGCTGTCATTCGCGGAACGTAAACAAGGAGGACAGAAAATACTTCCAAACTATCGAGGGGTGGAATATACAGTGTTCAGTGAGCAGTACAGATGAACGCTGTTTTTTACTTAGGTATTACTAGCCGCATACCGACTCACTACGATTGCGGTGACACATCTGAGACTTGCTCGCTGGATTCCGTGCCGACCGGATGTGCTTTCGCGATCTCCGACGTTAGCGTAGCTCTGACTAACTGGGCTGGCCCTACATCATCTCCTGACGCCGATCTCCGACGACAGCGTAGCTCTGACCTACTGGACTTGCTCTACGCCATCTCCTGACGCCGACAAAAGCTCTCGCAAGTGGTGCCCCGTCCTCGGACTCCTGTGACCATGTTGCCATCTTTCATATCTCTCCTATCCCCTCAATATGTCGTCGCTCTCTGGCTTACCACCTCATGCCTCTTTCTCTCTCTCTACAACTTTATTCCTATCCTTTTAACTTCCTCCTCACCCCCATCCCTTGTGAGCTTGAGGTGTCGCTCGCTGAAGCAGACAGTTACGGGGCTCATTTTTCTCTTCCTTTCTCTCTTAGCACTTTGTGTGTGACACATTTGCAGCTACGCTAACAAGATTTGCGGAAAAACGTTCTAGGTGAATGTGATCCAAGGCAATCCGCAAAAATTAAGCCTACAATTACCTGTTTAGTGCGGGCACGTGAGGACGAAGCAATGCGCATGTAAACAATAAAATCAATATATTGGGTACCTGAGTTTCTGTTTAGATGAAGAGAATACACTCAATTTCGTCTTTCAGGTGTGGAGAAGTGGGCAGCGTGTCAAGCTCAGAATGTGTGATATGTTGAGGTAGTAGGCTCGACTCCGGCTTACTGACTTTTTTTTTCAATTTTTTTCTTTTCGATTGCGCGCGTGTTTCAGCATTAAATACGATGTGTGCATGACCAAACGTTTTAAAAACAATTTAAAAGCCATATTTCGGCCAATAATGGCTGTCCCAGTGTGCAGCGCCAGTGTGCCCCGTGCAGCATGGCACTGTCCCAGTGTCAGCGCCACACTGGTCCAGCAATCAGGTATGGCGCTGGGCCAGTGCCACTGGTTTTTGCGATAAAGCGTACATGACTTCCTTGTCATGATTATTATGTTTGGATGTGTCGTTTACCTTCGTCATCTATCCACGTCATGTGATACCAAATTTAGTATAGGTGGACCTAGAGAAAGGGCCGCGAGCACGCTATGAGTGTGGTATGCTGTCATGTTCTTACATAACACGCGTGTCAGCATTATCATGTTTGCACCAGTCATATACTTTCGCCATCCATAAATGTTACGCAACACCATTGATTGATTGATTGATTGATTGATATCCGGGGTTTAACGTCCTAAACCACCATTAGATTATGAGAGATGCCGTAGTGGAGGGCTCCGGAAATTTTGACCACCTAGGGTTATTAAACGTGCACCCAAATCTGAGCACACGGGCCTATAGCATTTCCGCCTCCATCAGAAATGCAGCCGCCACAGCCGGGATTCGATCCCGCGACCTGTGGTTCAGCAGCCCAGTACCTTAGCCACTAGACCACCACGGCGGGGCGTCACGCAACAACAAATTGGTATATGTGCCACGAATATAGGAAAACTGCCAAGAGCGCATCATGAAGGGCCAAATATACTCCAATGTAGCGTTGACGCGCGCACCCACTGGGCACAGCGATGCTACCTTAGCAAGACGCGAGAATTCAATAGTGTGACACCAGGTGCGACCGGCATGACCAGCATCCGTCGCCGCGGCCCGATGGCATTTGGCTCGAATTGCGACATGCTGCATTTCACGCTGATGTGTTACCCAGACAACACTGCATCTCCCTCTTCTCAAAACGGAGGAACGTCAGACGCACATAAAACGCGCATGCGTCAAAGCAAAGCAGCGCGGCGCACCTGAGAGTATATGACAAGACTGGT
Source organism: Rhipicephalus microplus (assembly GCF_013339725.1). Lineage (NCBI taxonomy): Eukaryota > Metazoa > Arthropoda > Arachnida > Ixodida > Ixodidae > Rhipicephalus > Rhipicephalus microplus. Next base: position 75,704 of record NW_023612226.1, read on the forward strand.
GCCTGGCGTGGCATCCTGCGTGACACGACGAAATGAACGCCGGTGAGCACGTGCACAGAAATGTATTGGCACCTTCCACTGTGGCATGTAGTCATCTTCTCACATCACACGCATCTCTTAATTTTTATGTTTGCACCAATCACATTCTTTCGTCTTTCATGAAGGTCACGAATACGAACTTTGGCATATGTGAAGCTAGCGAAACGGCCGTGAGTGGATCATGAGTGTGGCATGTAGTCATGTTGTTACATGACAATCATGTCATGATTATCATGTTTGGATGTGTCACTTACCTATGTCGTCCGTTTTCATCGCGTAATACCGTGTTTGGTGCATGTGAAGCTAGCCAAACGGCCGCGAGCACATCATGAGCGTAGCATGTAGTCATGTCGTTACAAGACACGCATCTCATGTTTATCATGTTTGCACCAGTATACCTTCATCATCCATTCACGTTCGGTAATACCGATTTTGGTATAAGTGAAGCTAGCGAAACGGCCACCATCTCATCGTGAACGTGGCATAGGCATGTTGTTACATTACACGCATCTCATGATTATCATGTCAGCACCAGTCACATACATTCGTCATCCATTTACGTACCTTAATACCAAATTTGGTATATGTGACGCAAGTGAAACGGCCGGAGCGCATCATAAGCATGGCATGTATTCATATTGTTACATGACACGCATATCATGGTTTTCAAGTTATGGTCGGTCAATTGTGCTCGGGATGCAATTATGTCATACCATACCAGTTTTGAAACATGCCAAGTGAAAGAAACCACTGCAAGAGCTACAGGACCACGAAAAGTAAATCATGACATTCATGACATACATATCATGATTTTCATGCTACGACTACTCACTTATGTTCTTCATACAGTCGTGTTATGCCATACCAAGTTTGGTATCAATACCATTATCGAAACGGCCAAGGGGGGGGATGAACAACAAGAGGGATGGCAGGGAGGTTAACCAGGCACATGCCCGGTTTGCTACCCTACGCTGGGGGAACAGGAATGGGGGCATAACTATAAGCGAGAGAGGAAAGAGAAGAGAGTAAAGAGAAGAAAAAGAGACAGAAAAAGAAAAAGAGGATTGTCAGTCGATCAGCTGGCGCGTATGCAGCGGTGGTACTACACAAAAGGTAAAGTTGGTCACGTAGGCCTGTAGTCCTCAAAAAGCACAAGACAGCTTTAAATGCTTTTTGAGCCGACGAAAGACGATGACGGTGTTCCAGTAGCATCTGCACAGAGAGTGCCCGATCGTCCAATCGTCGCAATGCGTTCGAAAGCTTCTGTCTTTCAGACGCAAATCGAGGGCAATGGCATATCAGATGGTCGATGTCTTCTTTGGTGCAGCAGACGTCACATTCCGCATTGTCGGTCAATCCGACGAGGGTTCTATATGCGTTTGTGAAGGCAACCCTCAACCAAAGGCGACAAAGAAGTGAAGCTTCACGTCGACGAAGTCCGGATGGAGGTTGAAGTTCCAGTCGAGGGTTTATTTGCTATAGTCTCGTATGTCTTATGCTTGGGATATTCCACTCTTGCAGACAGAGACTACGTGCCAGGTGGCGAAGTTGCTTTTTTGCAGCGTCAGTCCTTGACAAAGGAATCGGAAGGATGTGCTCCTCTTGGTGCGATGTGCGAGCCGCTTTGTCTGCTGAATCATTGCCACTGATCCCACAATAGCCAGCAAGCCACTGAAACTTGCCCTCGTGGCTTGTTTCTGTGACGTGGTGAAGAAGCTTGACACCTTCGTAAGTTAACTGTTCATGGCAACCTCGTCGAAGGACTGACTCCATGCTCTGTAGGGCCGGTTTCGAGTCGGAAAACACAGCCCATGTACTCGGTCTTTGGGATTTGATGTACTCTAGGGCGCCATGCGAAGCCGCAAGTTCTGCCACCGTAGACGTAGTGACGGTTGACAGCTTGATTCGCAGAGTGATTCCTCTAGCTGGAATCACCACCGCACCGCGAGAACCAGATGCTGTGGTTGAACCAACGGTGTATATGTGCACGTGGTTATCGTACATTTCGTGCAGGAGGTGCAAGCTCAATTGTTTCAGGGCTGATGAAGGCAAATTTGAATTTTCTGTATTCTTGGAATTGAAAGACGTACTTGCGGAAGTGTCAGGCACCACGGAGTATACACCAGTTTCTCAGCAGGCGTAAAACCTGACGTAAACGACGCACGATGACGACAGAGTATTGCACTAAATTTCGTGCGGGGCCTCTCAGTAGCGAGGATTGCCAAGTGGTGGGAAGGATTCCTAGCATGTTGCCTGAGGTACGTACGCATCGTTTCAATGGTGATGTGCGTCATGATCAAGTAGTCTTGTGCAATGGCCATTGTTTCAGCTGTCGATGCGCAGCGGGGTAAACCAAGGCATATCCTAAGCGCTTGGGCTTGAATATTTTGGATTGTGCGCAGGTTCGTTTTGCGTGTGTTGGATATAACAGGTAGGCTGTAGCGCAGGAATCCAGTAAATAATTCCTTGTACAGCTGTAACATAGACTCGAAAGACATTCCCCAACTTTCCTCAGCAAGAAACCTGAATGAGTGACAATTGGTGCTCAGCCGCTTTTTCGCGTAGCTTACGTGGGGTGTCCAAGACAGGTTTCGGTCGATTACGACTCCCAAAAACCTGTGACTCCAGCTGCATGACACCAACTGCCCGTTAATTGATATGCCGTAATCGGACATTGGATTTTTGGTGAAAGCCACGACTGCACACTTCCCACTTGCGATTTCGAGCCCCTGTTTGCGTAGGTGGTGCGATGTCACTGATGCTGCCTTCTGAAGTTGAGCGCGAAGTTGAAGTCGAGTCACACCTGATGTCCACACACAGATGTCATCAGCATAAATGGAAAGTCGTGCACTGCTTGGTTGCTTGCCAACTAGTCCAATGAGTGTTAGGTTGAACAGCATCGGGCTTAGCACTCCGCCTTGCGGGACTCCTCGGCTGCAGTAATACTCGCTTGTCGGGCCAGTCTCTGTCAGCACGTAAAATGATCTATTCTTTAGGTAGCTCAGAACCCACGTATATATCCTGCCACCGAGTCCCCCACCTTTTAGTGCGCTGAGAATGGCTTCGTCGGTGACATTGTCGTATGCCCCTTTAATGTCAAGAAACAAAGCAGCAGATAACCGTTTGCAGGCCTTCTGGTGTTATACATATGTCACCAAGTCAACTATATTGTCAACTGACGAGCGGCCTTGTCTGAACTCGGACATGGCATCTGGATATATTTCGTAGAACTCTAAGTACTATTCCAGACGCGTTGAAATCATCCTTTCCATAACTTTTCCCACCAGCTCGCGAGGGCAATCGGGCGGTAACAAGAAATGTACAAAGGTGACTTGCCGGCTTTGTGAAGTGGAATCAGGTGACTTGGCTTCCATTCCTGTGGAATCATGCCAGTTTGCCAGGAGTCGTTGTACAGCTGCAAGAGTGCCTTCCGAACTTGATCTTCTAGAAGACACAGAGCGCGGTAAGTGATGCCGTTAGGTCCTGGCGCTGAAGAATGTCTACGCAAAGCAAGCGCAGCCTTTAGTTCGTCCATTGACAACGAAATCTCCATTCGGGGATCACGTGTGGATACAGAAAAGTCGGGCGTCTTCGTCCCAGTTGAAACGACCAGGAGAGCTAAAAGTCGTAGGCTAATCGATAGATAGATAGATAGATAGATAGATAGATAGATAGATAGATAGATAGATAAATAGATAAATAGATAAATAAATAAATAAATAAATAAATAAATAGATAAATAGATAAATAGATAAATAGATAAATAGATAGATAGATAGATAGATAGATAGATAGATAGATAGATAGATAGATAGATAGATAGATAGATAGATAGATAGATAGATAGATAGATAGATAGATAGATACGCTCAAGGTCGCCGAAGTTCGCTAAGAAATGTTTCGCGCTTAAAACAGCTCGTTTAGGCCACGAATGAGTCGCGTCGGAGCAAAACGTTGCGTACATTACGACGCACCAAAGCCAGCCAGCCGTAGTGAGCGGCAGTTACTACGAACGAATTAAGCAATAGCACCATAAAAACACCAGGCAATCTGCATATTTCTTTCTCTATCGCTTCTATGTAGTAAACCCCTTGAGACGCCGTAGATGGGTTGGCATGAATTTCCTGCTCAGTACGTAGCTAAGCGAGAGAGTGTCGTAAAGCGGGAAACAAATGATGTTCATTTCCTGAATAGAGCTCTACGTTAGGCCTCATTGCTTCAACGAGCGTTTCCGGTTTAACTCGCTGAACATAGACTCAATTCAGTGAAGGAACTGAATCCTCGTGGCTCGTTAATTATAATACGTGTCTCTTCGGTAAGTACAGCCTGCATTCGGAGTTCAGGGACCACCGGACGCAGTACAAGGCTGGGTGTGCGACCTTCTTCAGCTGATAGCCTTGTAGTTAGATTTACAACCCTGTCTAAAACGCGATTACACACATGCGCAGTGTAATTTGACTAAGAAGGGTCAGAAATTGCCAAGACTTTCACAGATTTCTCACTGGTAATGCTCTCTGACCGGGTCGTGGATCACTCGTAACGAGTCGCTCACAAACAAGTTTGATTGATTGATATGTGGGGTTTAACGTCCCAAAACCACCATTTGATTATGAGAGACGCCGTAGTGGAGGGCTCTGGAAATTTCGACCACCTGGGGTTCTTTAACGTGCACCCAAATCTGAGCACACGGGCCTACAACATTTCCGCCTCCATCGAAAATGCAGCCGCCGCAGCCGGGAGGTCACAGACAAGACGGCACTTAATCTTGTCTATTAAGAGTCGAACGCGATAAGAATATCATGTTCCTCGTGCGTTCGTCAACCCTTTTGTGCATAATATATATAGGGTAGCACACTCCAGACCACGAGCAATTACGTGCGGCTAATGAATACGCTATGCACCCACCTAATGTGTGTTTAGAAAAAAATGTTAAACAATTTTGAGTACTTAGTACACAACTGTGGGAGAGCACTGAGCCGTCCCGTAAGGCCTAGCGAATGAGACAATCTAAGAACACATGACCGTTCTTGCAGGAATACCTACTACAGTAGCCTGTGTGCCTTTTGTAATGGATGGTTGGCTTTAAATTAAACAACAAAAGAGTTATTAAATTTACGTAATATGTCGTCTGACAGCATTGTATGTTTCTACCACGCAAGCTTACCGCAACATTCCGAGTTGTGTTGTGACACCTGTTTGCAGGACGCATGTGTCTGTAAAGCAAGAAAACCATTTTTATTAAACTTCCAAACAGAGCAAGTAATTTTCACTGCATTTGCAAAAAGGTGAGTGGTTGTGTGCTAAAACACGTTCCTGCCATGCAGGTGGCCTGGCTTGGATCAACATTCAGACCTAGAAATGTTGAAAATTGATTCCATTGCATCTACCGTTTTTTTTTTGGGGGGGGGGGGGGGTGACGGACAAGATGATGCTTTTCCGCTCTCTCCGCTCTGGAATTTTTCCGAAATGAGCTTTTTAACGCTATCTCGTTGTTAAGAAATCTGGCTCGCTCCTGAGTGACCGATCTCTAGGAGATATACTGCCAGCGTTGGGAAAATGTGCGTTCTAATGCAGATCAAATGCTGTTTAACGAAACAGTGAACCTCTCTAAAAGTGTGAAATTGGCTAAAACGTCTAGGTCTGCTTGTAAAAACCATTGTTTTAGAACTGCTCCCTCTGCATCTACAATGTGCTCGCAACAGCTACCGAAAACTGGAGTCTGTACTGTGAAAGAAATGTTCAATAACGACTACTTCGAGGCGTTGTTAGTCGTACTGTTTTAAAGTGCAAGCACGCAACGTGCACCTTCCTAAGCCTTCGCATGTTTTGTCGAGAAGCGCCGAAAATGCTAAAGCGCTGTGTCCAAGAATAATGATCGTCTGTTGTACTTAAACAAATGCCGCCGACGACAAAATGGCAAGAATAACTTATTTCTCAACGCAAAATGGGGATACTTGTATATATGAACAGCTGCGTAGATATAAATCCACTGCTAACAATTACGATGCTTCCACAAGCACGCTTGGGCCGCTCTGGGAGCAGCGGCTGACAACAGGAAAGAAACGCACGTGTGCAGAGGTCAATCAGCTACGATGATACCAATGTTACCATCGGCTACGATGACATCTAAAGTGAGCATATTCTAATCAGGTGCTCATTGATTGGGAATCCTTCACAACGGTGTCCCTCATCCGCATGCAGTGGTTATAACTATTTTCTAATGAGAAGCGATTAGTATTGATGTTAGTTTAATTCGACGCTCTGGCTTAGGTAACGACTTCATGTCCTTGGTTCAAGTTAATTACCTTCTCTCACCCTGTTTTATGAGTGATTTGACATGCGCTAAGCCAATTTCCTGATGCCTCGTCTTACGGAAAAACATAATTATAATTGAGGCCACCGAAGGCTGAAAAACAAGAGAGAAATAAAAGAGAAGAAATTACTTAGATTTCAAAACAATTAAGCAGCACTATTGGAGAATACATTAAGTGCACTCGGATAGAGGTTCATTTGCATATGTTATAATTTTACTCCAGATGGGAATACAGGAAGGTATAACATCAAATGTACCATTCTCTACCGGAAATTATGTGCGGCTTGGCAACCGTAGCAATATTTACTTTTGTTTTTACGTTTTCCAATACGAATCATCAGGCAATTTCATTATTTGAGAAAGAAAAGGGAAACAATAAATTTGCCCCGAATCTGCATGTTACACTACAAATGTCGCCGAAAGATGATAGTCTTGCGTCTAGAGAGAGCGAACAAAACGTTTATTTGATGTTCTGTACAAGAAAATTGGTGAATGGTATTTTGGAAGAGCTGCGCTCGAGTGCCTCGAGCGTGCAGCGGACGCGAACGCGCGCATAAAGTCACGTCACAAGTGAGACATGAGTGCTATCTCGCAGTTATCTTGGAAAATGAAGCGCGTGGCGTGCGCGCCCCTTTCTGAGGCGATAAGGTGTAGAATGCAAGGCGACGGGCAGGTGCCGCCACCGTGTCGTCTTCGAAAATCGTTGGAAACGCTTGCCTTTTTGTGCAAGCGTTACAGGGTCAGCGCAACGTGAGAAACGCTACGGTCCTTAGAATTACTTATGTATGCCTTTTCTAGTGAGAGGCACGCACACAGAACAGTGACGTATTGTTATGGTGCCTCAGATATGCGCAATAATGGTTTTTTAATTGACAATCGCACAATTATGAACGCTAAATCCTGAGCAATGTTGGCGTGCGCTGCGAATGGGGTCGGCCGTTTGGAGTATAGCTTGGTTCCATTAAGGGTATCGTTAAGGGCGAACAAACAGACAAATATACAGACAGACAGACAGACAGACAGACAGACAGACAGACAGACAGACAGACAGACAGACAGACAGACAGAAAGGCAATCCGAGGCCGAGAAACCAACCAAATTGTTTGCGTCGAAGGTTGGCAAGAAAGCCTATCGTCTTTCAAAACAAGAAGCGTACGTCAAGGGATTGGTCTCTTTTCATGTCATCATCATCAGCCTGACTACACCCACTGCAGATCAAAGGCCACTCCGATGATTCGCCGATGAACGGGGTCTTGTACTCTCTGCTGCCACGTTATACCAGAGAACTTTTCATTCTTGCCGACCCACCTAACTTTCTGTATACTCTGCTTGGGCTTGCCTTTTCTCGGTATCCAGTCAGTTACCCTCAATGGCCAGCGGTTATCCTGCCTAGGTGCTTCGTTCCCAGCCCATGTTCCTTTCTTCTCCTTGATTTGAACTATGATATCCTTAACCTTGGTTTGTTCCCTGAGCCACTCTGCTCTCTTCTTGTCTCTGAAGGTTACACACATCATTTTTCTTTCCATTAATTGCTGCGTCATCCTCAATACAGGCCAAACCGTCTTTGTAAGCCTGGAAAGATTCAGCTGCTAGGTAAGGACTGGCAAGATTGAGCTGGTATATACCCTCCTCTTGAGGGTTAGTGGTAAATTACCGTTCACGATTTAAAAATGCTTGCCCAATGTGAGCCACCACATCCTTATTTATCTAATTTCCCTCCCATCGTTCGGCTCCGCGGCTACTACCTGTCCTAAAGAGACACACTCCTTTACAACTTCCCGCGTCTCTCCACCTATTACAAAGTTGTGCTAACGGCCCAGACTATTGCACAATACTTCAGTTTTGTGGATAATAACTTTCACGCCTACGTTTCTTCTTTACACGTCCAGTTCAGCAATCATGAGCTGTAATTCTTCCTCTGCGTTAGTCATCAAGGAATGTCATCTGTGAATCGCAGTTTACTAAGCTAGCCTCCATAAACTTTTATCCCTAGCTCTTTCCACTGTAGGGTTCTTCCCACTGTAGAGAGATCGTGTCTCCCTGCCTTAGATCCTTCTTTATTGTGATTTTGTAGCTTTATTTATGAAGAACTGTGGTGGCCGTTGGTTTACTGTAGGTTTATTTCGGTTTGTTAATGTAGAGTTCGTTGATAGCCTGATTCTTAGTGCCTGCCTAACTGCTGAAGTTTAATCTTAATCAAACACCTTCTCTTATTATATGAAATCTATCTATGGGGTTTGGTTGTAGTCCGCATAATTTTCTATTATTTGATTGATAGTATGATTGTGGTATACTGTGGAATAAACTGTACGAAAATCTGCTTGGTCATTTGGTTCATAGAATTCTAATGTCGTCCTCATTCTATTATTCATTACTTTCTAAATAGTTACAGATAACAGACAATAAGCTAATTTGCCTGTAGTTTTTCAAGTCCTTGACATCTCCTCTCTTATGAGTTCAAATGATGTTGGCATTGTACTTCGATTCTGGTACCCTTCCCGTCAAGAGACACTTTGTATATAAGTTGGCCAGTTTTTCGAACACAATTGCTCCACCATCTCTCAGCAGGTCTATAGTTATCTTATTCTTACCGGTGGCTTTGCCTCTTTGCATTTTTTCTAGAATTTTCTTTACTTCCTTTGTCTTTACTCGTAGGATGTCTAATTGCTCTTTGCTGTTATGATACCATCCTGGTTGTTTCGGCTTCTGTACTCTGTAGAACTCCTCCGCCACCGCAACTATCTTGTCCATGTTGGTTATGGCATTGCCTTCCTTGTACCTTAATGCATAAATCTGATTTTCGTCTTTGTACGAGTTTGCCTTGGCAGCTTTTAGGATTCTGCCGCTTTTTACAGCCTGCTCAATTCTCTCCAAGTTGTACCTTCAGGTGTCGGTTACCTTGCGTCAATTGATTACCTTTAAGAGCTCCACTAGCTCTATATAGTCGGCTGCATTTTAGGCTTTCCTGGTTTGTCGTCTCTTAATGACATTGCTCGTCTCCTAAGATAGTTTGCCAGTGTCTTGTCTAGTTGCTGTACCCCCGACTTTTATTGCACATTTTGAATGATAGTAGTAAGATTGTCGTTCATCAACTTCGAATAACTAGTTTAGAGCCTCGAATCTATTCCGAAGTGAAACTCAGAATTTCTGTACTTTCCCTCTCACCGCTAGCCCAATAGTTAAATTCTTCCTTATCAGTGTCTGCATTTTTTTAAAATCCAGGTGAACACGAACTCTTACCATTCTATAGTCACTGCATCGGCTCTGGCAATCTGCTTCTACATTCGGTACAATGCCTGGGTGTGGAAACACAATAAAGTCAATTACAGTTTTAGTTTTGCCATTGGGACTTCTTCACGTCCACTTATGGTTAGCCCGTTTTCTGAAGAAAGTTCTCAAGATCAGTAAAATATTACGTTCTGCGAACTCTACTAATAACTCCCCTCTGGCTTTAGTAAACTGGATGCCATACTCCTCCACTGCATGGGCTCTGGCCTACCTACCGGCCTACCTTGTCGTTAAAGTACACCAGCAGCATAGTTCACTGTGTCTTTACCCAATTAAAGACTGACTCTTCATCTTCATGGAAGAATTCAACCGAAATATCATCAAGACTCAATGTAGGCGTATAGGCCTGTACCACCTTCACCTTGTACCTTTTGTTCAATCTCCTATATGACCACAGCAAACAACCTTAGCGGTAATTTATGGCAAATGTTTTCTTCGATATCCGTTTCCCCATGAAAACGTTTCGGTAACTTTATTTTCACTTCTTCTCACGGACCACTTATGCTAAACACGCGTGGCGTACTGATAACGCACTTTGTCTGATCGTCCTTAAAAATGCATAAATAATTCGGAAGCCGCGACAAATGGAGAGAAGGGAATGTGTGAAAGAGAAGGTTAATTACGTAAAAAGAAAAGGTGATCTTCACTGTACATACTGAAATAAATCTCAGTGAGTGAGTGCAAAGGTTACAACCACCACCAGGCCAAATTGATAATGAGTGGTCAAATATATTTGAAATGGGAAAACACGTGCCGTGAAAGGGTTTTTCTCAGGTGCTTTTGTAGAACTAAATAGGCATTCTTTACTTAACTGGCCTATTTTTTTCTGAGATATTTAACAATGCATAACGCCACAGTTGTGCACTCAACGATGTCTTGGGGACAGTTTCCGGTTCAGTTCGCTTTCTATACAATAAAAGTCAGTCAAGACTAGCTCAGTTTTACGCCTGATTTTCTCAATAAATTATGGCCTTAATGAGCGCGCTGCCTTTGTTTAGTGCTAAACTCGCTGCATAGGTATTAGTCATAGATGCACATTTTAAGTAATTTTAGTAAGCCTAACTTTACTTAATCAAGCGTTTCCACGACGCTGTTTTTTTTACTTTTACTTTATCACATTCAGAGCTTCTTTTGTCTGTCTACAGTAAGAATATTTTTACTCAATCAGGTGAAGATAGGAGCATAAAAAAACAAATGTTGCCTAGAACGTAAAGTGAATGACTTGTTAATTAAGCTAATTAATACCTTCATGCAGTAGCAGTTTAGTTCGCCTTGGTGCCTGGTACAGCGCAGATAATATTAAAAAATCAATAGACCAATGACGTCAGGGTAACTTCATCGATGACGTGAGTAGATAGGTTTCGTTTCACCCGTGCTCTGTTTAGCATTACACTTTAAGAACATGCAAGCATCTCTAAATGTTCCCCCCGTGATGGTCTAGTGGCTAAGGTATTGAGATGCTGGCCCGCCAGTCGCGGGATTGAAGCCCCGCTGCGGCTGTTGCATTTTCGATGCAGTTGAAAATGCTATAGGACCGTGTGCTCAGATTTGGGTGCATGTTACAGAACCCCAGGTGGTCGAAATCACCGGAACCCTTCACTATGGCGTGTCTCGTAACATATGGTGGTTTTGGAATGGTAAAACCCACTTAAAAAACAATTTCATGAATGTTATCTGTTTATCTTTGGATTGCGGCATATGACTCAACTCTCATTAACGCGAAACTTGAACTTTCTTTCTGTGGAGATTACTTTGCTCCATTTGAAGAGTCGTGCGAAGCAGGTATCTTTAAAAGGAGGGTGAACTGCTTTCTTTACAGAAAGTTATACGTGGGTCCAATCAATACCGAAAAAAAAGAGTTACAAAACCCTTTTCTCTCCTCAGTGTCTGGCTAAGGAGACTGCACATCCTTCTGTCGGCAGTCCGGTATGCCCTGGAAGCGTCGCCTTTATACACTCGTGAAGGTGGGTGCAGGATTTATATATTTGACAAGAAAAAAAAACACTTCCATGACACGCAAGAAAGCCTTCACCAGAAGGGGCTCGAGAATGTGTACAGAGAGCGCGACACTGTTATAGAGCGAATGTACTCAGGCTTGAGCAGCTGTTTTTTTTTTTAGTAAGGGAATGCGATGCGAAAACTAGGTCACTGGACCCGGACACCCGGGCACTCGCTAATAGCATGCTTTATTTCACTGTCCGAATTATTGCTTCCACACATACTGGAATGAGTGGAATGCGGGCTCATTACGTACGACGATGCCGTTCCCACCAGATCTCTCTGGACAGAAGCTGAGTGGTTCCAGAAGAGTTCCCGCGTCTTGCCCATCTTCCCCGCTGAAACTGATCTCTCTCACCACCTCACTATCTTTTGTGAACTTACCGTATGATCATTCTTAGGTTGACACGAGATTGCTGGTGGTCTTCATTACTATTTGAGCGCCCAATTTTTATTATGGACGTCTCCTTCCCTTTGTTCTTCTCCGTCTCACTGCCTTTAACGAGGAAGACTCTGCTCATATCATCTTGTTACTCTAGGCATGACAAAAACACTTTCTACAAGATGCCCTATGCGGCCAGAAGGTAAATTTGTTTTCTTCATTTGAAAATTGTGCAAATTTTTGCGTTTCTCATGTATCAGAGTTTGTCTCGGACCAAGTCATAGAGCGAATTTATTTTAGGTTAAGCAACAGCAGTTTTGCATCCTCTTCCTATATAGCTATAGGCAGCAAACGAAACCCAAAGGCATCGAAAGCTTGGGTCTGCTGTAGTGGCTAGGCATCTTAACTCAAGTCTAACAAACCAGGATCTCCAGATTTTTCTTTCGTGGCACATGTACTGTGCGCTAGAGTCGATTTCATGTCCTCATGATTTGCGCAATTCGGAAGCGGTGCATGGTACAAAACAAAGCAAGAAAAAACACAACATAAATAAACGAGCAAATAACTGGTATGCCGCTCAGTCGTGTTTTAATTGCTTTGTCTGGCTGTATATGCTGCTTCATGGTCTCGTCATGACTACGTCTTCGCGTTTTTCAAACTTTAATATTATTTTAATTATTATTTATATTTTGAGCTTGTTCTGCGGAGTTCATTTTTTGTAGAAAAAATTGGCTTTTACCATAGTTCATTTCTCATTATTTTCCCGTCCCCTTAAATTGTGTGCTTGATTTTGCACTATAGGCTCTTGCATTCCGTTACTATTACTGTTATGTCTAAAGAAAAGGCGTTGCATTGTTGCTTATATGCTTATTTCTTCATCCTTTCAGCTTGTTCTTACTTGCTGTTTGTTTACTCAGTTGTTAAAACGGCTGATATATGTACTACTGTAAATTCATGGAGCTGTATTTTTGAGAGGAGGAAGTGAGGAAGGGTAGGGATTATTCAAGCTGCTTATGAACTTTTTCTTGTGCCTTCCTCACCTTCTTGAGGTAAAAAAAGGACGCAATAATAATTATTTTTATTATATTCATTGCACCAAAATGCTACATGAAATTATATCTGCGTACAATACCCTGCGAATAATCAAAGCGTATTTTGAGTCTCATTTCGTCATGCAGCGACTCCGTAACATTTTCGCTCCGTAATTACCCCATCTTCGAACAAGGGAAGTTGTCTACAATGACGTCACCATGTGACGTTTCATTATGTGGCGTCTTAGTGACATCTAGATAGTTTAATGATGACGTTCCGTATTTCGGCAACCTATGATGTCATGGTGACATTATGGGGACGCCATCACATCACAGTTCTTTGCATCACTTGTGTTGAGGCCGCCGAAACCAGACATCACTTTCCACGTTTTTAACAGGCACCTAAGGCTTTCGCTTAAATAAGGAATTCTTATACGGGAGAAATGTTGCTCGTGTATACGATCTCACGGGGTACTTTCTAACATCCCGAAGATGAATCCTCTTGCTTGAACGTCGGCTCCGGTCACATTCCCCGTGGAATAATATATTTCCTTTTCACTTTGCTTCACCGGTGACTGTGCACTAAGTTTGTTTCCGGGAGTCACCACCAACCCGGCAAGAGCGAAGTGCAGCATGGTTTGAACAAGCGAAAAAACGACTCTTACGGAAAATAAGAAGGTCGTTATCGATGCTAGTAAAAGGAAGCGCAAAGTTTCCCGCTGTAAGAAGAGAACTTTGCTCAAGCTTTGAGAACCAGAATGCTGAATCACTAGTGCGCTGTTGCTGGGACCCATGCCTGAGGACTTCATGCAGTGGTTTCGGCTTACACAAGGTTCGCCGAAACAGGACGTCATAGACGCTTTGTTCTAGGGACCACCAAAAGGAATCAAACAGGGAGAGGCAGTCCCTTCCTTTTCTTTGTTAATGGCTAGTTCTTATTACATGTACACACTCTCCACGCGGTTATAGGATGAGTCAAAAGAAAAAATAATGAAAATAAACGTTTGGCAATAAAAAACACGACTGTTTTGTCAGCCTTTGTGCGCTTTCATTCTTCTACTGTATTCTTCGTTCATTATTTGAGCAAGCATGCGTTATCGAAATTGGCTTTGCTCGTTCTTAACAGTGTCATATAGAGCTAATTATGTGATGATCATTTTGAAATAGCACCATTCCCACTCAATAATATTACTTTTTTGGAAAAATACCAGCAAAGTGTATCTGCTGGCACAACCGTATACGAGTGCACGGCAAACACTTTATCATCATCCCTTTCACAGTTTTTCGCTCTCTTAGTTAACCTGCCAATCAACTTCGATTCTAATACGGTCACCGTGAGCAGTCCAACAACCGCATGTTCCTAGAATTTAACGCTTTTCGGGCTGAACAGACATCTTGGCGAAAAAATTCACACCTGCTAAAGTAAACAACGAATACCAGAGAATATAACATTCAATCACACGTGCTAACGTAATATTTAAAATTATGACGACCATGGAAAACCTTATTTTACGCTGTTCAGACAATGGCATGGAGCAGCCACAAAAAAACTCAATCCTGTCAAGGCAGTCAAAAATAGCACCATCTCCCGCTAACGGGAACAATCTGTGGATTCGAAGCAGCCGGCACTAACTCTTACAGTGGTGGTGACGTCGATAATGGCGTTGCGTAGGAAAGAAACCTGATGAGGACCAAAGAACGCAGTGCTGAACTGGTGTTTCCTATTGAAAGATGCCAAACACTGCTAATAGGCAATTAGAGACAGACTACACTGATTGGACGTATAGAGACCCACAGTCCACTTTCAGTTAACGCACAAACGGTGAGATTTTATTGATCAAAACAACGCACAGAAGAAATCTCCCAAGGCCACTGCTTTCGATGTCAAGAGCAAATAATTTTTATGAAATCGCCAGTGGTGTATTATATATATATACGAAATCTAACTGACAATAATGCCAAGAAAAGTATACGGGAAGTTACTAAACCGAATTAAATGTAAATGTGTAGTAGAAGGAAAAGTCGGTGAAAAGATAACATGCCGCAGGCAGGAACCGACGAGTAACCCCTTCGATGCTCTACTACTGAACTACCACGGCTGCTATCCACCCCAGCCACTTTATTGGGTATATATGTGAATTTAAATGTGGGATTGTCAGTCAGCGCCACCAGTAGCCATGGCAGCGAGTGTGGTACACTCTTTATGAGCCTGTTTGGCGTCACGTTGAACATGAACTTATTACGAGCCGGCAGCTAACCAATAGTCCCTCGTATGCTACCTAAAGACACGAAGCCTGGCATTACGATACCCTCATTAATTGGGTAAATAAGTGTATACTTAAGCGCTCGCTTTTACCTTTTTGACGCAATAATAATGAAATCTAACAGACAGTATCAGTATTTATTGGCAATGAAAGTATAGGGGAATTTATTAAACATTATTGTAATGTAAATGTGAAGAAAGAAAATGGCTGAAAAGATAACTTGCTGATATATATATATATATATATATATATATATATATATATATATATATATATATATATATATATATATATATATATATATATATATATAGGGAAAGCAGTGTCAGTGTATACCTAAGGTCTCGTTTTTCCGTGTTTTGACACTATATTAATGAGAACTTGGACCGGGTTAACTGGCGAAACATGGGAGAGGCTTTTGTCCTGCAGTGGACGTAGTCAGGCTGATGATGATGATAATGATAAATGAGATCTTACAGACAATAATGCCAAGGAATGTATAGGGGAAGATATTAGAACCAACGTAATGTAAATAAGAAGAAAGAAAATTGGCTAAAAAATAACTTGCCATGAGCAGGGATCGCACCTACGACTTTCGAATAACGCGTTCGATGCTCGAAAGCCATATAACAGCCACTATTCTCAACGTCATACCCATTTGTTGAAAAATGACCTTACTCGGGAACTTTAATCCGTGTAATGATTTGATGTGGTCATGTTGGGACATAGCTGGGACTAGAGCTGAATATGTTTACACGAAAAACGTAACACTTGCTAGTGTATTATTATGCATGCATAGCCTGAACGCGTATGGGTCGTGCACTCCTAACAAATAGACACAAACACACACACGCACGTTTGCCCGAAAACTGATGCAAAAGTCAGACAAGAGAAAACGGCACCTTAGAGGGAAGGCGATCACACACCGCTTACGTCGTAATGGCTCCCAGAACACCAAAACTGATGAGTCGGACAAACTGCTGGCCGGGAAAGACGAGCGCACTCTGCGTGTAAGTGATACCGAAACCTCCGGCACATTGTTGACGCATTAACTCAATGCAGACAAGCAGAAAATAGGTAACAAAAAAAAAGAATCACACAGGAAGAGATTCCAGATGGCGTATGACGTTTGAACGGTTTAGGGATAAAGGAAGCTTTGAGTGAGCATTGCGGATCTTGTTTGCGATAAAAACATGGGAATGGGACATCGGACGTTGGTGTAGAAGGCAAGCCGGAAGTGACTATTTTCTGTCTGGGATGAAAAGAACCTCAAAAGAAAAAGATACGAAAAAGATCGTAAGCATGTTGGTGTAAAATTTATGGTGAGGGGGAAAGGGGGAGGGGGCGGGTGCCACGATCCCGTTAATTAGGGAGGCGATTGCCGGGCTAATTCCAAGGACCGAAGTATCGGCCCCCCGAACCGAAAGCGTGGACAATTTAGAAGTGGTCCTATTTGACGCACCAGCGGACGAAGGGCTGTGGCCCAAAGAACAAGTCAGAGCCGAGAGTTGCTAAACAAAACAAAATTCTTTTCTCAATAATGGCAGATCAAAACAATACACAAGTATGCACACTCCACAATAGTTGAGTACAATATGTCACCAATCAAACAACGTACTACACAGCACAATCAGCCACACTCGAAACAACGGACACAGACAACAATACGCACAACAATGCAGTCGCATGCATGGAACAACCAAGACACTTAAAGACTAAAGAGATAGAAAACCTATTCAGTCCAAAGTTCCTGGAACATAAGTCTGGATGATACTCTTCAAAGAATCACTCACTCAAAGTCCAGCGTTGTTGTCGTTCCGCTGCCCTCGAAGTTTCTCTTCCAGGAAACCTCGCGTCTTCAATTGGCCAATCTCCAAGCTTCAAACTTCTTCGCCGGAAACACGTCGGCTTCACACACGCAGCTGTTGCCACGCGTCTTCGCTCGATAGCGGTAGACACGCGCTCTTGCCTGTAGCTCGAGCCTCCACCCCTCAGGTGGAAATCCTCTTCTTCTCCTGCTTTGTCCCTACGGACAAAACCTCCGCCAACTACACGGCGGAATCCCTACGCGCTCTGACGCTAACTTCCGTCTTCTCCTGCTCTCTCATCTCGGCTGCTAGGTTAAATACCTTCCGCGCGAGATTCAGAAAGTTCTCATCATTTCGTCGGTGCGATATGCAGCGAAGGCTCGGGAGAGGGCGAGACGGTTCGAAAGCCGTCCGCGACGGATGACGCAACCCGGCATCTCCCCGCCCCTTTCCATCTAGAACATTCGAGGGCTTGCTCAGGCGCCGATGAGAGGAGGTTCGTCGGCGAACCCACGCTTCCGAGAGGGGAGGGACGCGCGCCCGAACGAGTCTTTAAATGCTTGTTTTCTTTTTCTTTTTTTTCCGTTGACCTCGCGGCGTCTCTCCCGCGCGTTATCGCGAGAATCTGGCGGCGCACCCTTTTTGAGCGCTCGTTTTGTGACACTGCCCTCCAATTTAAGAATATTATCTCATAATATTCAATACCACACAAACGAGCGCGAACAGTCACCACACACTCTGAAAGACTGTAACACAAACCATCGCTCATGACACTTCAGATTCACAATAGATCACTCAATACAACTGTACATGGCAATTCAATCTCACAACACATAGAATATGGCCACCGGTACATGAATACATTACTCCATCACATATTCCAAACAATACAAATATACAAAGTTCTCTCATTACCACAATTGTACACTATTATACATCACATCACCGCAACAAACATTTTGATTTGCTCGACATACAGTTGTGACACAGGATAACAAAACACAACACATTGAGGCTCAACACAGCCAAACGCATTCCAGATTTGACCACAGCACCTATCTTGTGCATTTCGAGCAGCGCTTGCGCTCTTTCTTGCGGTGCTCTCTCGATCTCTTCTTATTGTTTTTCCTCGTTTTGTTCCGGCGAGCCCGTTCCAACGACGGTATCTGAGGCGGCGTATTAGCCATCAGTTGTCACTTCCGACATGGTTAACGGGTGATAAGGTTCAACCGATCCTGTTCGGTTATTCACCTGCTTGTTCATGTCACGACATTTGGCCTGGCTGGCCGACTCCGTCACCTTTACACTGTCAGTCGGTTGATGTCGTGCCGACGTAAGTCCAGCTGCCCGGCCCGTGAACTCATTCAACATGATCATCTTCTCATTCACTGTCTCTTGCACCGCGGCTTCACCTTGGGCTCTAGTGAGATCCTGTCACTGGATGCTCCTCCACTGTATGTCGCGGTCGCTGGGTTGGCGAGGGCTCTATCTTAGGGTCTTCTTTCAAACATTATGGCTCATTCGGCCCTCGCGCTCCGTCGATGTTTCCGATAACGAGGTCGTACAGGGGGTTCGTCATGCATAGAACGGTAACCTTCCCGCTGAAGTACGGAGTTTCGACCTCAATTTCTGCTTCGGGAATCATCCGGACTGTACGGTCAATTAGGCAAACTGGTTTCGTT
>NW_023612227.1:0-85333 GCF_013339725.1 Rhipicephalus microplus
TACTATTGAGCAGGTAGATTATTATGTCGCGAAGGTGAGCGCAGGAATGGATGAAAAGTTGGATCTATGAGCTTCATCGTCTGCCTTTTAGCTGCCTCGGGGAGCAAGCGTGTGCACAGAGAACGTATACCATTGAGAAGGCAATTTATGACGTCACGAAGACGGGCGCAGAAGTGGATGACAGATGTATCTATCAGGAAATTGTCCTATTATACTGCCTAGGAAAACAAGCACATGCAGGAGGACGTATACGATTGAGGAGGCAATTTTTAGGTCCCTTGGTGAGCACAGGAACCGGATGATACGATGTATCTATCAGGATAATCGTCCTCCATTAACTGCCTCGAGAAGCACACATATAGGAGGGTGTACACCATTGAAGTTGCTGTTTATTAGGTCGCAAATGTGAGCGCAGGAGCAGATGACAGGTTGGATCTATCAGATATCCTCCTTCTTTTGACTGTCTCGAGCAGCAAGCACGTGCAAGAGGACGTACACGATTGAGGAGGCCGTTTACTAGTCGCGAAGGTGACCGCAGTAGCGGATGACAGGTTGGATCTATCAGAATAATCGTCTCCTTTTAACTGCCTCGGGGAGCAAGCACGTACAGGAGGACGTATACGATTAGGAAACAGTTTATTAGGTCACCAAGATGAGCGCAGTAGTGGATCATAGGTTATATATGAGCTTCATCGTCTGCCTTTTAGCTGCCTCGGGAACAAGCACGTGCACCGGAAGCACATATACGATTTGGAAGGCCATTTATAAGGTCACGAAGGCGAGCGCAGGAGCAAAGAACAGGTGGTATCAATCGGGATAATCGTCCTCCTTTTAACTGTTTCGGGGAGCAGATTCGTGCAAGGGCGTATACGATTGAGGAGGCCGTTTATTAGGTCGAAAAGGTGAGTGCAAGAATGGATGACATGTTGGATCTATCACCTTCAACCTCTGTCTTTTAGCTGCCTCGGGGAGCAAGCACGTGCACCGGCGGACGTATACCATTGAGAAGGCCATTTATGACGCCACGAAGACGAGCGCCGAAGTGGATGACAGATGTATCTATCAGGATGATTTTCCTTTTTTACTGCCTAGGAAAACAAGCACAAGCAGGTGGACGTATACGATTGAGGAGGCAATTTTTAGGTCGCGAAGTTGAGCGCAGGACCGGATGATACGATGTATCTATCGGGATAATCGTCCTCTATTTAACTGCCTTGAGAAGCAAGCACATATAGAGGACGTACACGATTGAGGAGGCCGTTTACGAGGTCACGAAGGTGACCGCAGGACGGATGACAGGTTGGATCTATCAGAGTTATCGTCCTCCTTTTACTTACCTCGAGAAGCAAGCACATACAGGAGTACGTATACAATTGAGAATGCCGTTTATTAGGTCAGGAAAGTGAGCACAGAAGCGGATGACAGGTTGGATCTATCAGGATAATCGTCCTTATCTTTACTGGCTCGGGGAGCAAGGACGTACACAAGGACGTATACGATTGAGGAGGCCGTTTATTAGGTCGCGATGGTGAGCGCAGAAGTGGATGACAGTTTGCATCTGTCAGCTTCATTGTCTGCCTTTTAGCTGCCGCGGGGAGAAGCACGTACAGTAGGAGTTATACGGTTGAGAAGGCTATTTATTGGGTCGCGAAGGTGACGCAAGAGAGATTACAGGTCGAATCTATTAGGATAATCGTCCTATCTTTAACTTCCTCGGGGAGCAAGCATGTACAGGCAGACTTTTTGATTGAGGATCCCGTTAATAGGTCGCCAAAGTGAGCAGAGGAGCAGCAGACAGATTGCATCTATCAGGATAATCTTCCTCCTTTAACTACATCGGAGGAGGCACGTACAGAAGGATGTATGCGATTGAGAAGGCCGTTTATTAGGTCGCAATTGTGAGCGCAGAAGTGGATGACAGGTGGATAAATCCACTTCATCGTCTGCCTTTTGGCTGCCTCGCGGAGGAAGCACGTGCACCGGATGACATATACGATTGAGAAGGCCATTTATGGTTCACAAAGGTGAGCGCAGGCAGAGGACAGGTTGGATGTCTCAATATAGTCGTCTTCCTTTTAATTGCCTCGGTGAGGAAGCACGTAAAAGAGGACGTATACGATTGAGGAGACACT
The DNA here is from genome assembly GCF_013339725.1 of Rhipicephalus microplus. Classification (NCBI taxonomy): domain Eukaryota; kingdom Metazoa; phylum Arthropoda; class Arachnida; order Ixodida; family Ixodidae; genus Rhipicephalus; species Rhipicephalus microplus. The sequence goes on from NW_023612227.1 coordinate 2,133, forward strand.
TTATCAGGTCGCGAAGGTGAGCGCAGCAGTGGATCAGGTTGGATTTATAAGCTTCATCGTCGCTTTTAACTGGCCTGGGGAGCAAGCACGTGCACCGGAGCACGTATACGATTGAGGAGGCAACTGATTAGGTCGCAAAGGCGAGCGCAGGATCGGATGACAGGTGGTATCTAGCAGGATAATCGTCCTCGTTTTAATGGCCTCGGGGAGCAAGCACGTAAAGCAGGACGTATACGATTGAGGATGCCGTTTTTAGGTCACGAAGGTGAGCGCAGGAGCGGATGAGAGGATGGACTTATCAGGATAATCCTCTTTTTTTAACTGCCTCGGGGAGCAAGCACGTACAGGAGGACGTATACGATTGAGGAGGCCGTTTATTAGGTCGCGAAAGTGGCGCAATGAATGGACGATATGTCGATCTATCAGCTTCATCGTCTGTTTTTTAGCTGCCTCAGGGAGCAAGCACGTGCACCAGAGGACGTATACGATTGAAATGGCCATTATGAGGTCACGTAGGCGAGTGTAGGAGCGGATGACAGGTTGTATCTGTCAGGATAATCGTCCTTTTCTTAACTACCTAGGGGAACAAACACATGCAGGAGAACGAATACATTGAGGAGGCAATTTATTAGGTCGCGAAGGCGAGCGCAAGATTGGACGACAGGATGTATCTATCAGGATAATCGTCCCCCCTAACTGCCTCGCGGGGCAAGCACGTACAGGAGAAGTTATACAATTGAGAAGGCCGTTTAATATTCGCGAAGGTGAGGGCAGGAGCAGATGACAGGTTGTATCTATCAGGATAATTGCCCCCCTGTTAACTGCCTCACCTCGGGTTAAAGCACGTACAGGCGGACGTATGCGATTGAGAAGCCGTTTATTATGTCCCGAGGTGTAGCGCAGAAGTGGATGACAAGTTGGATCTATCAGCTTCATCGTCTGCCTTTTAGCTGCCTCGTGGAGCAAGCACGTGCTCCTGAGGACATATACGATTTAGAAGGCCATTTATGCGGTCACAAAGGCGAGTGCAGGAGCAGATGACCAAATTGATCTTTCAGGATAATATTCCTGTTTTTCACTGCCTCGGTGAGTAAGCACGTGCAGGAAGTTATACGATTGAGGAGGCCGTTTATTAGGTCGCGAAGGCGAGCGCAGGGGTGGATGACGGTAAATATATAAGGATAATCGTCCTGCTTTTAACTGCCTCGGAGAGCAAGCACGTCAGGTGGATGTATACGATTGAGAAGGCCGTTTATTAGGTCGCGAAGACGAGCGCAGGAGCAGATGACGGGTTATATCATTCAAGATAATCGCCCTCCTTTTCACTGCTTCGGGGAGCAAGCGCGTGCAGAAGGTCGTATACGATTGAGGAGGCAGTTTATTAGGTGGCGAAGGCGAGCGCAGGAGCGGAGGATGGATTGGATCTATCAGAAAAATCTTCCTTCTTTTCACTGCCTCTGGGAGCAAGCACTTGTTGGTGGATGTATGCAATTGAAGAGGCCATTTGTTTGGTAGCGAAGGCGAGCGCAGGAGCAGATGACGGGTTGGATCTATCAAATTATTCGTTCTCCTTTTCACTGCTTCGGGAAGCAAGCACGTGCGGAGGATGTATACGATTGAGGAGGCCGTTTATTAGGCCGCGGCGGTGGGCGCAGGGGTGGATGACGGCTTGTATCAATCAGGATCATCGTCCTCCTTTTCACTGCCTCGGAAGCAAACATGTGCAGGTGGACATATGCGATTGAGGAGGCCGTTTGTTTGGTCGCGAAGGTGAGCACAGAAGCGGATGATGAGTTTGATCTATCAAAATAATCGTCCTTCTTTTCACTGCATCGGGGAGCAAGCACGTGCACTGGAGGACGCATGCAGCTGAGGAGGGTGTTGGTTAGGTCGTGGACGTGAGGGCAGGAGAGGTCATCAGGTTTGCTAATGCTGATGACCTCAGATGTATGGCGCTCACCCACAGATGGGGATGGGCCGAGAATAGGAAAGCAGGTAGCTTTATTGAAACCGAATTGGAATTAAAATCAATCTGGAAAATTATTTTAGAGATGTTACTGACAATATACAAAAATCGCTGCTGAGCAAGTGCTCAAACAGTCTCTTGCTCATGACCGACATAGCCACGAAATATAAACTATAGATCTGAAAAGGTTAGGGTTCACTAGCACGGTAATATTTTAGTTGTATTAATGTAGTCAAACACAGTGGCACATTTATACCTGTGGCAGTAACTCAATGAAGTGCCGCCAAGTGATAAACGTTCTCGTACTTCAGCTTGTATTCTTAACTTCAGTATTGTGGCTACTAAAATCTTTTGCTCTGATAAGAGTAACAAATATAAAAAAAAAGATGTTAGGTTATTTCAAATTTGTTGCAAAAATGCATAGCAGTGACGCATTGAGTCGAGTTTTGTTAGGGTAATTATTTAGTTGTGGAACTGTACAGCGCAAAGTGGTATAGTTGGATTTATACTGGCTAGATACACACCACTATTTACTCCAGCAATACCTTGGTTGGATCTATCAGCGTCGTCTCCTTTCTTCTAGCTGCCTTGGGAAAGAAGACCTGCACTGGCCTTCGTTTGTTTTGTCTATAGGCGCAAGAGTCCTCTTCTTGCAGACAAACACCGCGAGCCAGTCGGTCTACGCGTCTCAACCTAAACAATTTTAAGCGGGCGACATGGTCAGCTACTGTTTTGGCAGTTGGTCTATCACTCGCCGTAAGCCGTTTTATGGAGTATGTGTCCAATGTGAGTCTTCTGAAAATAACAAATGCTTCATCATAAGTGGCTTTTGGCATATGCAGCGTTTCCTTGTAGGACTTCACAGTCGAATAAATCACCTGGTTGATAGGTTTCTGGTATAAAGGGTGAATGGGTAGCGTGCTTTCCCTCTGTCTTGACATGCGAAGGTGCGTAATGCAGTCATACGCTGCACCTCTTCAACAAGTCAGATAGTTTCGGCGACTGTAGATTTTTTGTTCATAGAAAAAAAACCCTGTCGGTCATGTGAGCCGAGGAGAGAGGGGGGAACGTGCCTAAAGTAAGAAGTGAGCTATAGCATGTAGTCTCTTGCTTCGCTGTATTGAATGGATACCTAATGAAAAATCATACGTCGTCGAGTTTGTATGTTTGGATGAGACAAACATAGACACATGTTGATAACGCCTTGGGTGGTAAACTTTGTAAACCCATTCGCTTTTGGATGGTAAGGCATCGCGTGACGCAAGCTACACTCACACAAACGGTCATTTTGAATAGCGCGCTATTAACATGGTCCGTTTAGATACAATGAACAATTAAAATACAGGCACGACTCTTAGTGGGATAATTTTTTTTCTTTTTAAGTGCTCCTAGGCCTAAGGTTCTTCCTTTCAGACGTGTAGTGACATTGCCTGCTGTGAGTGGTGACGCATTTTGTGTCGTTGTGTCATGTGTGGGTTTGCACAGCTAATATTTTCTTCTGCAGCAAAGCATTCCGCAGTAATCTGCTGCTATTGTGTGATACGCGCATGTCAATATTCTGAGAATTACTTTTATCGGTAGTGTAGAGTAGCAGTTGATTGACGAAATGTGTACCTTTTCCTGCAAGACTATTTCCCTGGTGCCCTTCTAGAAATATCATCCCATGATCATGACAACTTTGTTGTATTCTGGAACGGGTCGCTCGTGCCTTCTCTGCCAAGTGTGTGCTAGTGCAATGTTTTAGTAGCGACGTTGCCACATTGGACACCACACTCAACCCTACTTTTTGGCCCGTGTGAAGAACAACATTAAAATTCCCGTTTGTGTGGTGTCTGTAGTTGACGGACGCACACTTGTGGGAAAATGAACAGTTTAATGAAGCCCACAGTGTTGCCGGGAGCAACGAAGGCTGTATGTAAACCCGAATTGTTACGACGCTGATTTCCTTCTTGACGCTGCCGGTGAGAACGGACATGGAGCTCCTCAACGTTCAGAGATTTCGCAACTCCTACAAGTTATGAACAATTCCCTAAACAAAAGCGAGCATTGCCCTCACCACGACGTTCTCTCCAAGCACGCTGAACATTCGACATTTCAAAAAAGCTATCTGAATGCCTCAAGTGCAGCATCTCAAGTACGCAATCAAATGAAAACCTCGTCGACGCACCCTTCATGACAGAACACTTGTCCATTGCCATCTCCAGAGTGCAACGTTTTCAGCGAGCAAGTGTTTGTATTTGTTCAAGAACAGTTTAGTGAAAACGCAGACATAAAAGAACACGGTCATTGCGGAAGCAGCATTCTCTCTTTCTCCTTCCTCCTCTCTCGCTTCTACATGTTTTATCTCGCAGGGACTCTTCGTAGCCATATATAACATCTCTAATATATATACATTCTCTAATATATAACATTCTCTAATAATGCACACTCTTTAGCTGACAACCGCAACGAGCGCGAACGTTTGCTCTTTAACAGCTGTCTGTTAAAGCTTTGTCGTCAAAGTGAGTGCGCAACATTCAGTTCCCCGGCATTTATAATCTTATATATACTGCAACTTATATTATTCTATTTTCAATATTATTCTATATTATTCTATATTATTCTATATATATTCTATATTACTCTGCAACCTCTTTTCTCCCCTTTATGCCTTCCCCAGTGCAGGGTAGCAAACCTGATGTGCGTCTGGTTAACCTTCCTGCCTTTCCTTGCATTTTTCTCTCTCTCTATCTATTACTGGTTGCTATGACAATCAAAATTATATAGAAATCGCTCATTATTACACGTTGCTAAGACTTGTAGAAGACAATTAAAGGTGGAATGGCTTCTATACAGATGCTGTCTGTCATAATGGCCTGTATATCTCTGTTTATTTCGAAGCAGCAGAATCGTTGCGACAGCCACAAAGCGTGAATGCGCTTGTTTCAATCTTATAAGTTCTTATTATTTTTAGCAAACGGAAGCACAAGAAGTGCTTAACACATTGTGTGGTATGCATACGTCCATCTAATATATTGTTACGAGAAGGAGTCCGACTCGGAAGAGCACAAACAGATGCATTTATTGAGAGTTAAGTAAGTAGCGCCAGCGCTATAGATTACCTCACGCCAGTCTATCTTCTTTTCTTCTTCATCTCCATGCCACTGGTACAAAGCATGACCCCCGATGGAGGAGGCATAGTCATCTGACGCATTCTTGTAGGGCTTGATCCGTGAGACGTGGGCAGTATCACTGGACCGCACAGCTGGTGATCATGCACAGATGAGGCTGATTTCATAGGTTACAGGTGTTACTTGACGCATAACACGGTAAAGTCTCGTGTAAAAAGACAAAAGTAATAAATGCGAAGGTCTTCTTAGTGAACTTCTGCGGCGTTGAGCATGTCTATCTATCTATCTATCTATCTATCTATCTATCTATCTATCTATCTATCTATTATCTATCTATCTATCTATCTATCTATTTATTTATCCAATTATCTATCTATCTATCTATCTATCTATCTATCTATCTATCTATCTAGCCACCTACAACTTTTAGCTCTCCTGGCCGTTGCGGAATGGTATCGATACCAAACAGGTATAGCTTAAGATGACTGTATGAAAAAAATTGCCCGCAGCTTCCCTCGGGGGAACACTGAGGAGGATGCGGAGCATATAATTGGTTAACGGGGTGTTAAAGTGCGACTTACTTGGGTCGATGGCTAAATTGGTTAACGTGGTTGTGAAATGGGGTGAAATTGCGACTTACTTGGGTCGATGGCTAAATTGGTTAACGTGGTTGTAGGAGGGGTGTTAAATGAGTGAACACGTACACACGTATGCGAAAGGGCGGCGCTGGTCGAAGGGACGTCGATCATTGTGTTTGTGGATTCGTTGGAATTCATTTCACCGTGACCTTGGACGTCGACGCGCCGTACAAACCAACCGACGAGCGGCAACTGAGCGAGCGAGCGCCGACCTTGAGTATATATACAGCGCGACGGCGCATGCGCTGTGAGCTGTCGAATGTTCTCGAAGAGAACGCGCGCGCGCGGCACAGATGGCGACGGCGCGACGGCGCATGCGCTGTCAGCTGTCGAACGTTCTCGAAGGAGAAGCGCGCGCGGCACAGATGGTGGGCGACGGCGCGACGGCGCATGCGCGCGCGTCTGCTTCGAATGTTCGAGAAGCGGTGCGGACGGCGCGGACGGCGCATACAAGGCGCGAGTATAAGATGCTTCCGCATCTAAACATATTTGACTTGTCATAACATGAAGATCATGACATGATGTCATGTTGCCATGATTTACATTTTCAGGACCTGCAACATTTGCCGTGGTTTCGTTCACATGGCATAATGCAATACTGATATGGTATGACATGATTGCAGGGCGAACACAAGCGACAGACTATAACATGAAAATCATCACATGCATGTCATGTAACAAGACTACTTGCCACGCTCATGATGCGCTCGCGGCCGTTTTGCTAGCGTCACATACCAAATTTGGTATTACCATATGATAATCATGACACGGGTGTCTTGTCACAAAACGATCAGATACCACGTTCATAGCATGCCCGCGGCCATTTCGCTAGCTTTCAAGCTTCACGTATACTAAATTTGGCATCACCTGATGTGACTAGATGACGAAGCTAAACGACACCTCCAAATAAGATAATCATGACATGGAAGTCGTGTACGGCATAATTTACCTCAACCTCGTAATATTTAGGTGATTTTCAAGTGGTATTTCAACCGTCCTCATTTGTGCTTAACATATCATCGATTCCTACTGTACGTGGGATCTGCCATTTTTTTTAGATAGCAGCGCTTTGGCTCTAGTTCCAGCGTTGAGCGCGCTCTGCGTATGCATGACCGGCAAAGCAATTGAGGGTGAAAGAAAGCAACGGTGTAGAGATGTGCAGGATTAAAGACAACGACATACAACGACAGATTCCTGGGCGGCCACTGGTAGAGCCAACGTATAAAGCTGCTATAGAACTCGCAAACGCACTGCTATCCACAGGCTCCACATCAGCGAGTTAGTTGCGCTACGATCCATCTTTGACCGTTGATATTGATACGTGTATGGAACTGTCGTTTTCGGCAACGCATGAATGGCACCCGAAATGTAGAAGACGACAACGTAGTTCTGGTGGGTTGGTCTTTCGAGCTTACCCCGTTGGCCTGCACGACTGTGCTCTGTGTATGTAAACATATAACGTTCACAAAGCAGTCTCCTCTTCTCAGGATATTTTGGTCTCTCGTACCGCATAGCCTATCAGAAGTTCGGTTTATTTGGTTCCCCGGGCATGCTGGAATTGTACTAAATGAAATTGCTGATTCGCTCGCTTCGGCTACTTTAAATTCCCCGATGGAGCTAGTAGCCCCACAGTTTCCTCTTATTACTGCCGAACGATTCAAGCGCCTGTTAATCTTAAAAATCAACGAAACGTCTCTCCTACAATCTGAAGAATTTTGGCATTGGCAATTCTCATGGAACACCGCAAAATGCTTTTCCCGTCAATGTGAGGTAACCCTCACAAGCTTTCGCTGTAGAGTTCCTCGGTTAAATTTTTATCTCAACAAATCAGGATTTTCGTTAACTATAACCTATGTGCAGTTTGCAATGCACCGGAAACAATAGGTCAGTTTTGTCACACATGCCGCCACTTCGCCTCACTGCGACGAATAATTCTTAACAGACCGATTAGTATGCTCAATTGCCAGTTAATACATCCACCCTAATATCGTTTGAAGCCAGTCAGTTGGGTGTGGGCCGCAGTGTTATTCTGTAAGCGTTAGATAAATTCATTCAGGCAACCGGAAAAATACGCTGCGCGTTGTACTGCAAGATATATCCAATTCTTTGTCTCCCTTCCTCATTCTTGGTAATTTGTTTTATATATTCTGGTTTATCGCATTATTCTGCACTTTTTCGCGTTATTATTTTTCGCGTTATAATAAGGAATATTATTATTGTTTCCTATCTGATTTCTGTTTCTCTTTTTAGCAAGCGTTGTAAAAAAAATGATCTATTATGAGGTACAGTGTGGCCAATACCCCATGTAGGTATGAGCCAAGATATCCTTGGCGACAAGACAACACAAGACTGCGCACTCTTTAAGCCGTTAGGAAGACCTGCTGTCGAAGAACGAATCTTTCCCGTAGCAATTTGAAACATCCTGTTCGAAATTTTTGTTGCAGGTACCCTACTCATGGCACTCTCGTCCTGATGTAAACGTAGCCTTAGGTAGTTCTTCCTGAGCATTGAGCATCGCAGTTTGTTTATGTGAGTCGTCACCCGCTGCAGCTAAATATTTGCCTGGGCTAGAGGCACTGGAACCGGGAGTGTACCGCATTATTTTGTAAATGTTATTTTTTTTGCCGTGGCGTCATTTCGGGGGGCTCCAACACTTAGAGGGTCCAGCTGTCTTGCCTCTCTAGTGTTCCGGCACGCTCCTGGCCGTCTGATAAAATGAATGTATCCCAAATTTTCCACTGCTAGATATATCTCTGTGACAAATACGAATTTCAGGTGGTAATATGGAAATCATGTTAAGCCTTTCATGCACAGCAAGCTTTACATTCCGCACTCACGGTTGGTGCACCACCGGTTTGGCTAAGTTCATTTCCACAAAAGTTAGTATCTTTGGAGGTGACTGCATGGTGCACATAACTGAAAGGTAATATTCACCACAAACGAAATTTTGCGAAGTGACTGTATGACGAACATGAATGACCAGTTGTGCCATCATATTCATAAAGTGTATTTTATGTCCATCATAATTTGCATGCCCTGGTCAAAATGTGCTCGCGACCGCTTGACTACCTTGATATTTATCAGATTTTGTAATGCATCAGTAATGCATCAGATGATTGTACGGAAAAAGGTAAATGAACCATGGAAACATGAAAATCATGACATTCATTTTGTGTATAGATTCAAATACATGCTTGGCTCGTGGTGTGATCGCGGAAGTTTGGCTTCCTTGATGTTGTACAAAATTGATATTTTGTGAGGCTACTGTATGTCGGGTAAAAATGAAAGCTTATAACGTGGTAAAGGTGAGGTGCACTTAATGTATACTGTGATATACATGCCGCGATTTTGGCGTGCCCGTGGCCGGTTGCCTAGCATGACACTCACCAAAATTGAATATGCGTAAAGTGACTGTGCGACGAACAGGAACCAAAGGCCAAAACTTGCAAATAATAGAATGCCTTTCATGCATATCATCAATCATATGCCGAGATCACAATGGGCTATTATAGCCTTGCGGTACATGACATGGCTGCCATCATTTCAGGTCACTACGTTCTCCCACTTACGCCATACGTTTGCGTGACACAATGCCATTTTTGTGATTTCCAGATGGTGAATTCTTTGTGCGCACAGTACGAGCCCGCCGTTTACATCATGCTTTACATTATATTTTATATATAATGAAGTGAGGACCTTCTCTGACCTGACAAACTTAGTAGGGCAACAAATCCATGGCAACACTAATCTCTCGCTGAAACATCAGTTTCAACGCGAGAGTGGTGAAATAAGCGTGAGATCACCATTTTGTAATGTTATATGAACAAATTATTGGTAAATCAAGTCCAGGCGCTTATTTTCTTTATTAACATCTGACAACATCTTTAAATCTTTCGCATCACACCTGACTAAAATAAAGGAATATGGCTGCCCCAGGGAGCGAAAGGGCTTTGCAGGCTTGAAACTGTCTGATGCTTCAACATGAAAATGTGAGAGCACAGCACGTATGTTTGAGGGTATGTATGAACCGTGTACTCATGCTAAGCAAGAGAGTGCACGCTCCTGCCCTCGCGACCAGTTTTATAACGTCAGCGGTCGCAGATGTGCCAAAGCAACGCGTCCACTACGCCAGCGCCACTCACACATGCACCCTCGTGCAAACTCACCTGATGAGAGACAGACAGTATCTCCTCTTAAGCAGCCATAAGCGAAGGCTTTTCATGTGAACTGACTTCATCGCACGTGCCCCTCGAGCAATGGAGAAAGGCTGGCTTGTTTCTTACCTCCTTGAATCACATGTGTAGACAGCCTTGGCGCGATGTTATTGTCACATACCACAGTTGATATAGAGAACATGACGGTGACGTGAAGAGTGAAAACGAAAATTTGTCTAAAACGCCCGTATAATCGCTGTCAAAGTATCACAGACTATTAGAAAAATTCACCTCTTTTGCTCAGGGCCTGTTGGCATGTTGCAAGTAGCCACAAAAAACATCAGCATTCCGTGGTACCGAATGGGAAGCTTTTAAGCAGTTAGAAGTGACGGTGCAAGCGTTGCTGTCTTTTTGGTCTGGTCATTGTCCACGCAAAGGACCGAAAGAAGACTGAAAAGGCAATTACTAAAGAACAAGCTGCTTACCCGCTTACATGATTTTGGTTTTTTTAAGTGTACTATTGATGTTCTTCATCTTTAACATTGCCTGCTGGAATACAGTCACTAATAGCGAATGCGGCCCTTAGTGGGAAAGAAAGGGATTTTGTCAATTCTGCTGCCTCAACGTGAAGCGATGGGACCACATCTTTTAAAAAGACATACGAGTTATTCGGTGAGGTGTGTCAAGATTTAGCGCATGGCACGTCTAGCAGGCAGCTTGCTGATGTCACGGCCTGCATGGGCGCTAGGGAATTGGCTCGCTTGTTTCAACTTTGCTTTTCAATGTTAATCACTTCCCGCTTACATTATTTAGCTCTGGAATAAAACTATGTTGAGCAGGGTGATGTTATCGACTTTTTATTTGTACATAGCATGACAAGGACGGCAAAAACCTGTTGAGCATGTGCATGTAATTACTTTCGCATTTATATAAATACTCATTGCGACGGCGTACTGAGCTACAACCATCAACTTTCAACTCTCATACGTTGTTCGGGGTTCGGCGACACAGTGACATAGCACCGAGGAAAAACAGAAGTCGATTTATAAGGTTAATTATTGTATTTTCTGCTCATCAATGAAAATGTGGTTCATGGCACGGAATAGTCATCTAACCTAATTAATCCTTACGATGGATACCTTATTTCCCACGAAGTATATTTTGTCTAGATTGGGAATGCGCTCAATCCTAAATTATACGTCATTTATCTGCAATATGCAATGGCCACAGTCATCTTGGAGAAACGTTGTGGCTGATGCACTTTAGTAATCAATACTGCCGTGTATCCACACGTTTTTTATAAGTTTGAAGTGGTCTGAGCAGTGGTAGAAAGCTTGTCGTGGCCATAAATTGATTGATCACAATACAACAACTCAAATGAAACCTTGTGTTAAAGGCCATTTGCCGGAACCTTGAAACTATGATTGGACACGATGAAGGAGAATTGCTTTGTGTAAATGCGCCATTGGGTTTCAGCTCAGTGAAGTATAATGTCGCTAGAGACATATCAAAGAAGCCTAACCTTGTGCTTCTAGATAACACTCGTCTCAACATCCGTAAGAAATGGCTTGTATGTACAAGTTGCTTTCTTTGACGCTCCTTATTTTTGTCCTTCTTCGTCAAGCCACATATGCAGCTTTACGCGTGGAGGCGAGAATCGACCACGCGAGTCAGTACATTTTCCACATCGCGTGATTTGAAAATTATCTCATATAAGGCTTCTTGACTCTTACAGGGACGGCAAATTGGGCCTGTTGGTTTGAATTCGTCTTGAACACGGTTTTAATAGCCCAACACTAGAAACACGCACAGAAAGAAGAAAAGTTAGAGTCACCACCATGTTTGTTTCCTCACTCTTTGTGTTCGTGTTTGTAGAGTTGTGCTGTTAACCAAGTTCGAAATAAACTGTTGTGTCACTCGTGCATTATATTGAATAAATTGCATATTGTGACATGACGCTGTTGGCTTTGATTATTAATCATGATAAGGTAGATTATTTATTATATGATTTGATATGCAATTTATTGAGAGGTAAAAAGTTACACCTAGATATAATTATGGTAGTGGTTGCTTTTAGCTGCCAAGCAGCTCTTCGACTAGCAATTGAAACGCTGTACGTTGTTCGGTCCGTGCTAACGCACAGCACCACCTTCTCCCTGCCATAGTTGTGGGAGCGATACCAAGTAGGTCAATTCACAGCTTCGCGTTGATGTCACTCTATTTCTTACCCGTAGCAGCTAGCTTCTCCCAACACATCTGCGTGATGTTGTTACCCAAAACCCGCAACACACTTCTCGCTCGCTTCACCCTCTCCATCAGCCGCAACGCTCGACCGCACGTCGAGTTGAAGCACTCTTTAAGCTCGTTTATCTGCGATGAATCTTACACATAACCCAACCAGTCTCCAGTGTCTTTGCGTTTCAATTACACGTTTACTCTAATAAAGGTAACACCGAGTTTCGCTTCAAACCATTCTTCCAGCAGCCGCGTCGACAGCCGTTTCTGCCGGGTAAATGGTGTTCACACCGCTGCTGCTTCGCATCCCAACTGTTGAGCGTGCTGACTTGTATATATATCAAACATCAACATTTCAACTCTCATACGTGTGGGTTCGGCGACACAGTGACATAGCACGAGGAAAAACAGAAGTCGATTTTAAGGTTAATTATTGTATTTTCTGCTCATCAATGAAAATGTGGTTCATGGCACGGAATTCTCTAAACCTAATTAATCCTTACGATGGATAACTTATTTCCACGAAGTATATTTTTGTCTATATTGGGGAATGCGCTTCAATCCTAAATTATACGTCATTTATCTGCAATATGCAATGGCCACATTCATCTTGGAGAAACGTTGTGGCTGATCACTTTAGTAATCAATACTGCCTGTATCCACACGTGTTTATAAGTTTGAAGTGGTCTGAGCATGGTAGAAAAGCTTTCGTGGCCATAAAATGATTGATCACATATCAACAACTCAAATGAAACCTTGTTTTAAATGCCATTTGCCGGAACCTTGAAACTTGATTGGACACGATGAAGTAGAATTGCTTTGTGTAATGCGCCATTGGTTTTCAGCTCAGTGAAGTTATAATGTCGCAGAGAATATCAAAGAGCCTAACTGTGCTTCTAGAATAACACTCGTCTCAACATACGTAAGAAATGGCTTGTATGTACAAGTTGCTTTCTATGACGCCCCTCATTTTTATCCTTCTCCGACAAGCCACATAGGCAGCTTTACACGTGGAGGTGAGAATCGACCACGCGAGTTAGTTCATAATTCCACATCGCGTGATTTTAAAATTATTTCATATAAGGCTTCTTGCCTCGCATATGGACGGTAAGTTGAACCTGCTGGTTTGAATTCATCTTGAACATGGTTTTAATAGCGCAACACCAGAGACACGCACAGAAAGAAGAAAGGGTAGAGTCACCACCATGTTTGTTTCCTCCATCATTGTGTTCGTGTTTCTAGAGTTGCGCTGTTAACCAAGTTCGACATAAACTGTTGTGTCACCCGTGCATTATATTGAATAAATTGCATATTGTGACATGAAGCTGTAGGCTTTGAATATCAATCAGGATAAGGTAGATTGTTTAATATGTGACTCGATATGCAATTTAATGAGAGGTGAAACGTTACGCCTAGATGTTATTACGGTAGTGGTTGCTTTTAGCTGCGAAGCAGCTGTTTTATTAGCCTGTGAAACGCTTTACGTTCGTCGGTACGTGCCAACGCACAGCACCACGTTCTCCCTGCCATTGTTGTTGGAGCGATGCCAAGTAGGTCAATTCACAGCTTCGCGTTTACGTCACTCTCTCCCTTACTCGTAGCAGCTAGCTTCTCCCAACACATCTGGGTGATGTTGTTACCCAACCCGCTACACACTTCTCTCTCGCTTCACCCTCTCCACCTGCCTCAACGCTCCACCGCACGTCGAGTTAAAACAGTCTATCAGCTCGTTTATCTGCGATGAATCTCACACAAAACTCAACCAGCCTGCGGGGTCTTTGCGTTTCAAACACAAGTTTACTCCAGTAAAGGTAACACCGAGTTTCGCTTCAAACCGTTCTTCCAGCACCCGCGTCGACACCCGTTTCAGCCGAGTAAATGGCGTTCACACCACTGCTGCTTCGCATCCCATCCTGGTTCCCTTCTGGGAGATAGTGCATAACTGTTTTGTAGCAATGTTTTCGTCCTCCTATATTATTGGGATGGTTTCATTGCTTCTATTGGTCTGACCTGGCACGACGTTTGTCGACGTTGCGTTTAGCATCTAGTGAAGCAAAATGATGGTGCTGGAAAGCGTAGGTTTCCTCCGATTAGCACTCTGCAGTATCAATGGCATGATAACAAAGCCCAATAGTGGCTTTGTTCTGAAATGATTTGGCCTTTCACACTCCAGTGGGGTCTCCGATTAACGAGTAAAGTTGGAACTACCGCGTGGGTGAAGTTTAAATTTCGCTGTCCTGACATGTTCCTATGACGTCGTCTTCAAGCTTGAAAGGTCTCAAGATGCGACCCGTTCATACCGCGCTAAAATTAGCGTTTAAACGCACAGACTCGGGAAGACGTCAGACCAAGCGATGCTTTATTGTTCTGAAACCTCGTAAATCGAAGTATTTCGTAGTTGGTAGCTGAAAAAAGTCATCAAAGCATCAACAGCGATAATAAAACATAGTTTGTTGGGACCAACCGCGCCGTCATTATCTATTGTTGTTTGCATGTTTTACAGATTTAAAGATGTCTTACGATGTGGCCCAACAAGAATTTTTTTCTTTTTAAAAACTACTCTTCTCAGCGTCAAGGCAGAAGCGATGAGTGGTGCCACTTAACAAAACACTAGCTAATGTCTCTATTCCAGTCAATGTCTCCACTGCTTCTCCGGCCAATCGCTGGGCGTACAAGTCAACAAGTTAGGAAATTATATGTCGCCTTGTACTGCTAAGCGCAAGAAGCTTCGCTTCTGACGGCATCCTTTTTTGCATAACATGAGCTGATAGTAAAGAATATTTTTGCGATTAAGTCAATATGAAGTACTGGTATTTTCTTCATTGCTGAAAATTTAGTAAAACAAAATTTGTCCTCGGTGTTGAGCTGGTATATAAAGATTTTGAATATTCACCAGTCGTTTCCAACCACGCTGTTTAACAAAAAAAAACTTTCTAGGACACCCTATTCAAGAGGTATTAGTAATGTCAATATTATTGCGAATAACGGAGGTTCTCTGACAATCATTCAAATAGAATACATGGCCTTTATTCAGAATGCAATATACATATCAGTGGCAAGCAGCAGATGTAGCAACGTGATGCGTTTTCAATTAGTTGGGCAAACAGGCACCCCTATCAACGCGGGAAGCTATCAACACAGGTGTTATCAAGAAATATATTCATATCGTAACAATTTTATTGATTTACTTTTGAGCTACTAAACTGATTGCAATTTACTTCTAATTACGCAATGAATTATGCATAGCCTTTTCTAAAATATGACAGGCGCATCGTTCGTGTATGCTCAGCATGCCAGACTCCGTCAACACATATAGGCCTACAAACTCACGAAAACATCAAGGTTAGAAGAGAGAAGCAAATGTCACAGTTAGTGCCTTTTTACTCCTGAGTTTCAGAATTCTTCGCATTTAAAGCTTCATATGCCCTAAATACACTATATACAGCATTTTACGCTGCAGAGTTTGTGTTAGTTAAGGCCAATCATATACGCTTGAAGAACGTTGCTGTCTATTGGCAGTACTATTATCATTGTGTCAATAAAACAATAATTTTTATGTTTGCACGAAGTCGTGCATAGCTTGCCACAGCGAAGCACGAGATTATCCTTGCTCGTCCTGCCTGACCAACATGTCCTGCTTTGATACACGTGGGGTCCCTCTCAGGAGTCAACCAGGTTGTACACTGTCGAGAGAAGGTGGGGAGCGACGTCTAAGTCTTAGGCTGTGGCTTGCTTGTGTTCTATTTCAGTCTATCTTTATCACCTCTTTCTGTTTCTTTCTCTCCCTTTTATTATTATTCTTTGTCTCTCTTTCTATTGCTTTTTTTTCATTATTTCTGGCCTACTTTTTGCTCTCTGCTTTTCTCTCTTCTTTCTTTCTCACCATGACACTTTTCCCAATCATGCTCACTTCCCTTCCCCACGCCCCATCTACACTATACTAAACATAGTTGCACTATGCTCTGCTAGCGTAGCTGGAGAATCGAGTGATTAACATGTTCGCCCTCTCTGTAACCCTTTTCTCACGCGTTGTGGTTATTGCAGGAAACGCAGTAGCGATTAGCGGCGGGATTTCGCCAAGCTTGGTTGCTAACATTCATTAATGACGTTTACACTTTTGCCAAAGGGTGCACATTCTATGGGTAGGTTAAAACGTCTGGCTTTTATTAAGCGAAGATACTTTATGTGTGTAGACCTGAGTTGCTTCGACAGAGCTCCAATGCAAGGCTAAACTGTACAACGTTTCTTCTGTACATAAATATGAAGCATGTAACATAAAAAAGTCCACGTTGCAACACGTATACCTTTATATAGGCGTTTAGACATGAACTTTCTTTATCCTTAGTAACATGAATTTCATGGGTCAAGTCAGCTTCTGATTACTCCGTTACCGTACCTGAACACGAACATTTTACAAATAACTGGATGCTGCAAGCTCCTAAATTTTTAGTTTATGATGCCTTGAGTTCATCGCACCTAATGTATTACGCCCGAGCACCTGGTTGCGTATTGTTCACATTTTTTGTGTGTTTGATATCCATCAATACGAATTATTAGCCGTTTCTCGAGGTAGCGCAATTCTTGGTGGACGGAACCAGAAATTAGCGTAGTCTTTCCGCTGTGCAGTATCACGTGTACCAGGGTCCTGATGCTCACATTTTACCTCACCAAGGTTCAGATACACAGGTCAACCCCACAACGCACGTCATCATAGTAAGCGACAACTGTTCCCCAAAACCACAGCGAGAGCTGGAACTTCTCAACTCTTTTGGGGCTTCTGCTATAGGTAAACGCCACAAGGTGCCACGCTGACAATCATAACATTCGGTGAAGTAAAAACAAAACGTGCAACATCTTCTTTATCATTATTCTATGGAGAAGCAAAGTACCTGATACACAGCTGCAAGGCAATATTTCCACTTAGTGCTAAGGCTGATGACGAGAAACAAGAAAAGTTGAGCTTTTTATAATGCGTTGGTAGCAATGCACTGGCAGAAGTTCGAATGTACGATGCCTGGTTGTTAATTACACTTCTTGCACGACATATTGCGCATGTTACGTGATTTCTTGCTTTGCGTCGAGCCTGTAGGGTCTTTTTGTGAAGGAGTTTCAAGCTCCAGCACAGCTGCGTGGTGTAATGCTGTACGTGAAGAAAAGGACCTAGGCTAACAACGCAAATGAAATCGGATAATATACTCTTTATCTGCGTGTTGGTGGTTGCAGATACTGGTGGTGGCGACGGAATAAATACGTTACCAAAAAAGGCTGTTTTAGTCTCACGCCGCTTTCGTCATTGATAAACAAATTGTTAGGCTAGGAGAAAGCGTGCGGGTGACTGAGAAGCGTCATTCGCAACGATATGTGCACATGGCTGTCATGAAATACCAAATAGATTCGATTGTAAAACATCAAGTATTGGAGCCACGTTGGCCAAGAAATCGCGTTAAATACGTTAAGCATAGCGTGGTAGAACTGTAAAATAGCAGCCTCGTGGCACCCTGCAAACCACGTAACTGGTGAACCTTTTGAACCTCCCATACATTACTAAAGACTCAGGCGTAATTTCTCATTGTTGTCAGCCACAAAAAAAACGCAAAATGCCTTAGAAATGCAAAATGACGCACTTGTTTCTCCCATGAAGCACGCGTATTGTTACAGAACGTGCTTCTCTGCTAAAAATGATAGTTTATGGCGTAGTGAAACCGTGGACGCGCTATTTTAGCAGTCTTCTGAAAACAGTTGACAAGGGGCACTAGAGAGGCTACCCTCCAAGCTTTTTCTCAGACTTTGCCATGTGTTTCTTGCATACACGATATTTTTCATCTGAATTTCTGCTGTGTGGGAACACTGCTTGTTCTTCCGTCGTGAGCCACTGCACACGATGGTGTTTTGTCCTGTACTGGTTTTCTTAAAGCATGTCTTTCGTTCTTGTAGAGTATTGATTTCAGTGCATGTATGCCGGTCTCCACTCAGCAAACAGCTTGGACAGTTGTGCCGTCGCTATCACACTCTGCCGCCTTGTTATCTCCAGTTTTTACAGTTCATGTCCAGGTTACGGCCCAGCCACCCCACAACGCTGAGGGAAGCGCCGGACAAAAACCTTGAGTTTAACCTGTCTGTATAGCAGTATAACGCGCTTCGTCCTCGCCAAGGCCTACACGCACGCCAAAACCCACAGTACCGACGCTCCTACTGTGGTATGCCTAAAGGGGAAAATAGTGTGAAGACCTAAACCGTATGGTAAACGAACCAAGGAACTTAATTAGGAACCCATCTGAGGAAGAGGTTTTAAGAAACAGTGCAAAAAATATGGTGGATTGCCACAGCAGGAACGTTGCCATTTGTTACGGTTCTCAACCTTCAAAAGACCCCGCGTGCTTTTGAGCTATCTCCGAGTGCAGACTATGAAAGGATAAGTAGCGAAGTTTATCGCAGATCAAACTAAAGAAAGTAGTCTTGGAAATATGATTTCAAGGATATAAGTACTATATTAGTCATCGTATTTTTACTGTTCTTCAAATATGTACTCTATGTTTCAGAATTTGTGGATAAGACTTTCAAAATACTGCAGAAGCTCTTTCAACATTTCATTAAAATATTTGCGTGATTGCCTCGAAGTTGCAATTTTTAGTTACTTGTTGCACGTTGTGTGAGGTAAACTGCTTCAGAAAGCAACGGAAAATGTCAGAATCAGCACACTGCCCTCCGACACCCTAGTATGGTTATTGGCTCTCCTAAACCCGCGGAAAAGCATTTGAACTAAAAGTATTTGATTTGTGGGGTTTAACGTCCCAAAACACCATATGATTTTGAGAGACGCCGTAGTGAAGGGTTCAGAAAATTTCGACCACCTGGGGTTCTTTAACGTGCACCCAAATCTGAGCACACATGCCTATAACATTTCCGCCTCCATCCGAAATGCTGCCACCGCAGCCGGTACTCGATTCTGCGACCTGCGGGTCAGCAGCCGAGTACTTTAGCCACTAGACCACCGTGGCGGGGTAGCTGAACTAAAAGAAATTACCCAGGGACAACTGTGCTGCTGCCGGCAACCTTGACTAGTCTTTTGCTTTTTGCGTATTCATTTTACCCGTAAGTATATTTGCTGTCCCCTTATAGTAGCCAGACACACCAGAAGAGTGAAAAAATATTTATTTGTAATGCTATTTTGCAGCCTGCGCTTGCCGACCTCAATTACGCTTAGAGGAGGCATTTTACAATGTGTAATACTATGATATTTATATTAACTGGTGCAGACCTAATGGAGAGAAATACATTTGCAATGGATTTGATTTTATGCTGCAGTGTCTGCTCGCCTGCGAAGCACTGGCAGCAGCCCGTTAGTTGTTTGTGAGAACGAAACGTACTGAAATAAACGAAATAATGTTCATTTTAAAATAAAGGTGCCAAAGCCTAACGTGAGTGTGCACTTCTCTTTAAACCATTCACAATCCACTATTTTTGTTATGTACGTTATGTCCCCTTTCCCAACGTGATGTCTTCGCGTACAGATGTCATTAAAACTAAAACAGACGAAACAAGCTGGTGTAGCGGCAACGGGTTGGACTGAAATTTGCGTCTTGTAGGACGCGCTTGTCAAGTAGCGGACGTCTTCCAGGTATAGAGGGAACGATATAGGGCGGCCACTTTGTAGGTTTGCTGGATGATGAATCGTTGGCCGGCTAGAAGGGACACAAAGCCGTTCAAAAGGCATATGGAGACAACTGCGCCCCATGTCCTGTAATAGCTGTAAAACTCTTTTTTATACTAACAGATATTGCATTTTCCCCTGAGAGCAAGAAGTCTAATTTACAGAGCAAAACTATCAAGATATTGATTGGCACACCTCGCAAGCGGACTTGGGCGCGATGAGGCGACATCATGAAACATTATGGATCATTGAAAATCTACGACAAACATGATGGTACGGAATATCAGGTCAAGTGACTTCATCAGCTTTCGTCGATACTGAAATTTTTTACAGGTAAAACGTCGAGCACTTTTGGAGCGCAGGTCATAGACACCAGACCCTGCGAGATTCCTTGTCATAATGTCTTAGCTGTAATTGAATGGGTGAGGTCCACGAAAAAGTTTTGGCTCGCGTGCCTCAAAGAAACCTTGACAGGGAAAGCTTTGTTTGCGAGTTTTTTACAGTAATCTGTAGCGTTGTGTCTGGTAATGCCGAAATTATATCGTAAATGCTTTAAGGTATCGTATATGTATTGTTAGTAGCGTTAAATAGAAACAATTTTTTGTCAATTTGAAACGCCCGCCAAAATATTGTAATAAACTAGCGCCCCACAGCGGAGCAGCGGGTGAGACTGCTTTAAAAAAAAGGGGACATGCGTTTGGTGAAGAATGAAGCGATGTGGGTGCCTTGAGCATGTCCCCCTCAGAAAAAAAAGAAGAAATGCATTCCTGGCAAAAGCAGTGAAAACCACCTTAAGAGCAGCCCGACAACAGAGTTAGAGGCGTGACCAAGAATAGCCCTCGCGAGGTGCCAGTCGGGGGATCGTGCACGCCCTGCAAATGTTAACCCCGCAATGCCACAAGGGGAGTTTCGGTCTACCTCAAACCACAGAAAATTTTGATTGCACCAGAATACTCGGAAGAGCCCGCACTCTTACTTTAAAACCAAATTGAAATATCCTCCAGGCAACGCTCGCCACTATTAATCGATCAAAGATTGCCCCACATGCAGTACTGTCAAATAACACAAGCATCTCGAGTTTCCGAATTTGGTGTCAGGGGTCCTTTAAACAAAATGACTCTCTGTTTCAATATTAGCGAAAGTTGGGCTAGTTGTTGGTTCATACTTTGGAAGTAAAAACTGCGGAAAATATAGCCAAGGACTAATAACCTGGGTTCTTGTTCGGCTTTCAGCATCGACATTCAGGACATGTTTTCCTCCTTACCGCATGTTGAACTTCTGCAGAGTGTTAGGTCATGTGTGGTTGAGGACAATAGTGAAGTTAAGTTTGTTAACAGTTGCGGTGTTTCCTTGGAAAGCTTTCTAGAATTGCTGAGGTTTTAAGGGTTTTACTTGCGGTCAATGTGTGTGGAGTGGAAAGGGGGCTTTTATGTCCAGAAATCTGGTGTTTCCATTGCATCTACTTTGGCACCAGTTTTAAGTGATATTTTCCTGGGACAAGTCGACAGGTTCGTTGCCGCTGAAGTGAATATGTCCTGCCACATGTATCGGTATGTTGATGATTTCCTTATTGTAATGAAAACTGACAGTCAGCATAGCGTGAGAGCTAACATATTAAACTTCTTTAAGGATTCTGCCAATGGGCACCTATGAGCTGCCTGAGAAAAAAGCGCTTCAGTTTTTTTATGTTAGAATGCGGTTTCACGAGGAACATTTCTGTTGGCGGTACAAGCACTAATCCGTAAAGGGTATCTTGCCATTCCCCTCAGGCCATTCTAAGATAGTTAAGTCCTGCATTATTTATGCTGCGCTTTGGGGTGCGCTGCTGAAAATGGGCACGCATGCGTTGAAAGAAAGTTTCATGAGCCAGGTAGAGAGGCTGAAGATGGCAGGCTACTCTGATACGGAAATCTTGAGTAGTTGTCAAAAGCTAATAAAGTGGGTCAAAGGCGTAAGTGATACGCACAGGAAAACAGAGTGCGTGCCAAATGAAAAGAAATCGGTTGTGGTACCCTACGTGCACAAGCTTTCACATTGCTTGAAAGATGTGGACAGTAGGTATGTGGTACGCTCCCAAGAAGTTGTCCTCCATTTTCTCCCGCGTGCATAAAAAAAGTTCAGGTTTATGAAAAACCTGCTCGTACTGTCCAGAGAAAAGAAAAATGGATTTGTTCAGTGTAAATTGTGTGTTGTGTATATGTTGCCATTGTCATGTGGGGGAAGGGGTTTACATAGGACAAACCGGGCGATGAAATAACGTGAGACTGAAAGAACACTTAACCACTTGAATGGCCACTGGCGGATTGCACCTGCCTGCTCATTGTAAGGAGTGTGGCTGCCATCCTTTGGCAGACAAAGCCACTTGTTTGTTTACACATCGGGACAAGTGCACCAGGGAAGTGATGGAGACTTTTTTCCTTGAAAAAGAGGGGGAAAGGTGTGTAAGCAAGCCGTCTGTGGCCCTTGGTGAAAAAGAATCTCGGCACCTGGGTTCAGCGCTGCCATGTTAAAGTGCTCGTTAGTTTGTTAGAGACTGTTGCGTATGCTATTGGCAAGTGGGAAGGTGCGTTTTTTTTTCGTGGTTGTTACACACCTCTTGATGATCAATATGATCAGGCTTGCTTTTTACCTTGTTTACTTTGATGCGCGGACGCCTTTGGTTTTCC
The DNA here is from genome assembly GCF_013339725.1 of Rhipicephalus microplus. Classification (NCBI taxonomy): domain Eukaryota; kingdom Metazoa; phylum Arthropoda; class Arachnida; order Ixodida; family Ixodidae; genus Rhipicephalus; species Rhipicephalus microplus. The sequence continues at coordinate 24,553 of NW_023612227.1, forward strand.
ACGTGACGTGGTTGAATTCGTGATATATGTGCGCGTATCTTTCAATAAAGTTTAGTTGTTAGTTCAGCGCGGTGTCGTCTCTTCCTCGGTCCTTGTCTAAATTTTGGCGCTGTTTTTACTTCCCGGGTACTCTCTGCTTCTACTGCCGAGTCGTTTACGTCCCCAAAAGAAAAGAGCGCAAAACCATTCAACGCTCTATAATAAGCAATTCTGATAATTGATTATTATATGGGGTTTGGCGTCACGAAAGCAACATATGATTATGAGAAACGCCGTAGTTGAGGACTGCGGAAATTCCGACAAGCTGGGGTTTGAACGCGCACCCAAATCTGAGCACACGGGCCTACAACATTTCCGCCTCCATCACAAATGCAGCCGCCGAGGCCGGGATTCGAACCCGCGCCCTGCGGGTCAGCAGCCGAGTACCTTAGCCACTAGACCACCGCGGCGGGGCCGACCAGCTGGGGTTTCACGCGCACCTAAATCTGAACACACGGGCGCACAGCACTTTCACCTCCGATGAAAATGCAGCGGCCGCAGCCGATGGTGGATGGATGGAAAAACTTTATTTCGTCAGAAAGCAACTGAGGATGATTTCGTGTTAGATGGCCATCAACCCAAGGTTGGCGGCAACCTGTGTAACTGGACGACTGGGTCTGAGCTGGTCAACACGGCCTCCCAATGCTCAAGAGAGGAATCACGCATAATATCCACCGGCGGCGGCACTATGCTACATTCCCAAAGTATGTGATCATATGTTGCCACAGCCTGACACCATTTGCATTGCGGCTTAATCTCCTCCGGGTACATTTTGTTCAACACGTAAGGGTTGGGAAAAGATGGCGTCTGCAGTTTTCTCTAGACGCATTCCTGCGCTTTAGTCAACCGCTTGTGCGGGGGCGGATAAAACCTCCGCTCTACTTTATAATGATTCGTTATGTCATGAAAGGACACCAGCCCATCTCTCGCGGACCTTCCTGGAACTGGCGGCTCACCTACCCGGCTGACGAAACCTCGAGCATTCAGGTGAGCCGCCTCGTTCCCAGGGTTCCCAGAGTGTGCTGGTACCCAGACAATTTCTATTTCTCTCATTTCTCGTCCCGTGGCCCCATGCAGAAATCGTGCGGCGGTCGCCGACATTCTGCCCCTCGCCAGATTTTGGATGGCTGTCTTTGAATCACTGAAAATCAAATCTGACTGCGAATTAGTTATAGCTAGCGCTATTGCCGCTTCCTCTGCAGTTTCCGAGTAGCGGGTTTTGACCGATCCAGAAGCGATCAAGCTTTCATCTCGCGACTCGCGGGCCAGCAGCTGAGTACCTTAGCCACCAGACCACCACGGCGGAGAAAATTGGGAATAGAAAATATTTTGTAAGTTGATACGTATGCTCTTACAAAGGGCATGCCGTCGAAAAAGCGGTAAGAGACATCTGCATAAGATCATAGGCGGTGACATAAGTGCAAAGTATTTTTTCATCAATCACTTGTTCAAAGCGCGATTGTGTGCCGCAAGAATATGCTTTTTGTCAAGCTTTAAATACGAGAGACAAGACACACAAGACCCGAATGCATAAAAAATAGCTCGCAGATTTTATATCTCTCTTGGCGTTGAGTCATCTAATAAATGCAGATCAATTATACAACATAAGTGTCTAGTCTTAGGTATGATTTCTCGGGCGGCATTGAAAATACTGATGGCTGCTATGTATAAGATGCCTGTCATGCTGATGTCTATTTTCATATTTTGCCTCAGTACAACATATGGACTAAGAAATCCTCTAAGTAAGCGTGTATTCACTTTACTTTTCCAATTTTCAGAATAACTTTTGGCGACAGCAAATTTGACGCACTGTGTATGTTTATGCTTGCTTAATTGCGGCGGTATGTGTTTTATTAAAATACTGTTTGGTTACCTGTACTTCAAAATGTAATAAGTGCAGACGCACTTCTGCAAAATTTATAGTGTATAGAACAAGCAGTAAAGGCGTGATGTGGGACTTCTTAGAAAACGTCATGGTAACTGCAGCAAAACTTTCATTTTTGTTCATGGTCAAGCATGACCTATTTCTTAATTGCGCTATATTGACCTAATCAATTCTATCGACTTCACTCGTCTGGCGTTATCGAACGAAACCTCTACCAAGTATCTATATTTGTTTTGTTTGTTATTGTGGAGTATTTGAATGTGCTATTATTTTGTTCAAATTATTAAATTTATCTGGCGCCAATGGGTGAATTAGTGGAAGGATTTCATATTTGTGTGAAGAAGCTCGCTAAATTTCTAGAACAAAAAGTAAGCCTATGATTTTTGCTGTACCTGTAATGTAGTATTTCGCTAAGATTTTGTCAAGAGAACATGCCATAAATAGAATCTACGCATACTGAAATCATGACTTAGGTGCAGAACAAAGGCAGGCTATAGAACGTAAAGCGTCTAAAACAGGCGGGCAGAAAACGTTTAGGCGTTTATCGTCTTAAATGTAGGCACAATAACTTTTTACAAAAATACAAATATATCGGTTGCGAATATATGCGCTACCAGTACCTACGAAAAAAAACAAAAAAAATATAATATTGTTTGTGATGGCACGTATGAATGAAAAGCTGAACATAGCCGTGCAATGCTGTGTTTTCATGTCGTTTCACAAGATAATGTCTCTACTTTAATACTCTAGCAGGATGAGCCAGGTATCCACTATTGAATAAACACAAGCCTGGATCAATTTCATTTCGGTATGGCATAGAAGAGCGGCACGGGAGCAGATAGCCAGACTGCTAAAGGACCAGCGAAGAGGGGGATGCCTCCTCTTTTCGCGGTCTAGCCGCAAATGGCAAACTTCTCTTCTGTAGCTGAATACCTTAAAATATGTACTATAGGCAACACAGGATCCATCTGCACATCACATTTTTTTTCCTCTTTACACTCTAACGTTTCCCGGACGGCTCTCGGTGGTGTGGCATTAGCCAAAGGCTAGATCCACGTCACTGCGTAGTCGTATGGTTCACAGGGTGTCATGCTTTATGTTTTAAAGTGAATGTTTTCCGGAAGTTAGCAAAGCTAAACAACCATGGTCAGGTACAATTTAAGGAGTTTGGTCAGACTCCACCTTTGACAGTCCAACACCTTCACGGCCAGAAAAATAGTTCCGTTCATGCCCTCTGCAATATTCACCGAAAGTGAAATCACCGGTAATCAAAAGTAGGTGAACTCCCTCATGAGTCAAAATATTCGGACTCACTCATAGACAGATCAATCCGCGAGCTTGAGTCTGAGTGAGTGCAAGCAATATTATTGTGACTGAGTTCGAGTGAATCAGGCTCAGAAACATTTTTACGAGTGTGAGTCTCAGTTAGGCGAATGTGTAAGGTGTGTTTCTTGAGTTGATCTGACTGAGTTATACTCATTTTGCCTATCTGTTCCAGCAGTACGGCTGATAAGGTTGTTGTATCTGACAGTAGTTTGAAGCTGATAGAGGTCCGAACAGTAAAGATTGACCGGTAACATCAATAACGGTATCAAGCTGAACTCGAAAGCTAAAATTGAGATTTGAATTTAGGGTAAATATCAGGATATACGGACATAAAAAACCGCTTTTCTAGCGTGCATAGTGAAGGGCAGTCATCATTTTTTGCATAAGCCCTTTATGCAGGGAATGTAACTGTTGAACAAGTCTGCTTTATTTTAATTGCACAGGACTGCTCTGAAAAGTGAATGATTATCACGGTGTTCTAATATTTTTTCTTGTACTCATTCTTTTATAGTTTGTGACCCGCGGCTTGTCATTCCTCAGTGCCAGTATCCTACAGGTACGAGCAATTTTATTTTCTTTGAACAGTCTTACATCTGCTATGGTTTTGATAAATTACCACTGATAGTCTTACAAACATATTTGAAATAGGTTTGGCATTAGTACTCACAAAGTTTCTTCGCAAACATCATCAGCAGTACTGAAGGTACTGTCCCAAAACGAGAAGTCAAATATTAATATATTCCTGCTTAGTGCTGGTCAACAATGTGCACAGAGCGCTCTCAGAATCATCAGCTTTATATTTACAATGTTTGACGTTGAGAAGGCGCTAATTATTGAGTTTTGCAGCCATAGTATCATCAGACATTCCACATTGACAGTAACAAGGCAAAGCAAGTGGTTGAAAGACTCCAATTCTTCATAAAGCGAGCAAGTGCTTCCCATATAACAACATTGCTCCTATCAACAACTGCAGGGGCCTTATATTCTATCTGATCTCGTCTTTACCGGAATCTATCTCACTCGTAATAAATGCAGCTCCATTGATCACTGTCATACGCTCTGACATTGCTTCACAATAAGCAGCGACAAGGGCAACAACGGAGAATGGGGCAGGTAGCTCCAAGCAGTCTTACATTACAGTGTCAGCTGCGAGCAATCCAAGAAATCAGCGAAGAGGCCGGTAAGGTGGCCATTTGTTTCTAACGTGGAAGTGGGCCGTTTCGGGCTGCGAATTCCGCGTGACCTATGGAATTTTATTGATGTTACTTTATCGAGCCGGCCGTCAGTTCACGAAGAAGCAACTTTTTGAGAGTTCTACTATTTCAATACAGTCAGCTCTTACCAAGCAGCTTATTTTATGGCACTATCAGTACGCGGTATTGATGCTATGATCACGTGAGCACATTGTCACGGTTGAATCAGGCCTAATGTGAGCCTCGAAATACGGCTTCATGTTCCCAAAACTGAGCAGAAGCCAGATATGTTATCATTTTGAGAGTGTCTCACCATTCTAGCAGCTGTCACGAAGTCTGTTATAGAGATCATCTACAACACGCGACTTCACAGTGGGCACTCATGTTGAAGGTGGTGTATTGATGCCAGAGAAAATTGTGCTAAAACGCGACCTTTAGTACCTGATCTTCTATTCAGTGACATAGACATCGTCTTAATCGACAGGGAACATGACGACTAAAAAGAGCGAAGCTGTACTCTGTCGATATTGCGAGCCACGGGTATCTAAACCCCGTTTCTTTTGTCTGTTTTACATAGTTTGTGATGCCTGCAGTGCACAGAGTTGTCTCCATTACACACGAATGCGGGCAGCTCCTGCAGTATTGGCTAACAAAAGTTGCTGTTATACAACTTGACATATCCAGAACTCAGAATTCAGTTGGCGTCAGCGCAACATAAAACATGCGTCTGTGCTTTTTGGTTGCAACTCATAGACGCCAGTTTGGCATTGAGAGCATCTACGCCTGCATACCCGACTTGGAGCGCAACAGAGCACTAAAGACAGCGGTAACCAAGACAGCACGAATAAAAAAATCAATAAAAATCCTTTATTTTCACTAAAAAACAAACATTTCCGGGAATAAATAATGACAGCTTGACAAAGCCTCAACCACCCATGGGCGGTGAAACGAGAGGGTACAGCACTTCATGCATGTGTTACAATGTACATTGTGCGATATACAAATGTACATGCAAACACACACACACACACGCACACACATATATATATATATACATATATATATATATTACTGTCTGTTAGATCTCATTATTGTGTTAAAACATGGAAAATACGAGCCCTTAGGTATCCACTTCTTTCCCCTATTGTATATATATATATATATATATATATATATATATATATATATATATATATATATATATATATATATATACTGAACTTTCCCACTGAATATATATATTCAGTGGGAAAGTTCAGTGGATCTGGTACGTATACGAAAAAACGCTGGTACACGTACAAGAATGCAAGCAGTTTCTTCATAGGTTTACGTTTCGGCCGTGCCAAGGCGGAATAGTAAATTTATAAAGGAACTGCTTGCGTTCTCGTACGTGTTCCAGCTTCTTGTCTTATATATATATATATATATATATATATATATATATATATATATATATATATATATATATATAGAGAGAGAGAGAGAGAGAGAGAGAAAGAGAGAGAGAGAGAGAGTATGAATAATGACTGAATCACTGTGTCAAGACGACAGGTCCTTTGTTTTTGGCCGCTGGTGGTGCTGCGGAACTTGCACTCACGCTGAATTCCGTGGGCTACCCTCCATCTTTGGTGATGGGTGCGTTGTAGGCTGCACAAAATTATCCACACTAGCTGCGCTACTCTCGGCACTCTTTTCTTAATGCAAACAACCTGCCTACTCTACTGCTTGTTGAATAGTTGGCTCTACACAATATAGTGTTTCTTCTCCAGTTTTTTCTGAATCACGAGCTACGCAATGGATAGATGTGCGTCGTCTTCAGCTGCGCTTAAACGAGCTGCCCGAGCAGCAGCGCGATGCCACCTACTCTCGAATACAGAGTCGCGCGCCCTTGAAGCAACAGAATTTGCCACAACTTATTGGAAAATCAAAGCACTCAAATGGCTGTGCTAAGTTTTTTTTGAGGTATTATAGTATTATTCTATGAATTCTTCGAGAAATCTCTCAAGCTCGCATTGTTTGAATGTATTATTATTTAACTTGAGACACTGTCATTATTTCACTAGAAGACTTAGTCTTTGTAGGAATGTACGTTTTCGAAAAGCCTGCTTGAGCAAGAAAAGTCTGTGGAGTTATTATTGTGGGTAAAAGGGTTCCGCTGTGAATACTGCAAGTTGAAATCAAATACAAGTAGCCACTGTTCAGAGCAAACGGCCCTCCACTTGTAAAGAAGACACAATGCTTTTATAAGAAGGGTTACACAAGTGTGGTGCATGTGCGAGCAATTTCTTCTCACGTTTGTTCAAGTACGAATATCTTAAGGTACTAATAATCTGTAAAACGTTCCTAATTTTCTCTACGGACCAATAACAATCAGAAGTACCATGAAGTGGAAGGCGTGGCCGTAGCAACAAAGCACACATATTACCTTACCTAAGTGGTCGTAGTAATCTAGGAGGCAGATCCACTACCAGACAACTTTTTCACCATTCTTATTGTTATAAGGCAAATTTTTTCATACGGCAAGCTTTGTACTTGAAAGAGTGATATCATCTTTTGTTTCATTTGCAGCCTGCTACTGCGACCAGCTTCCAAGGCTTGGAGCTGCGTTTAGAACACTGTATTACTATGACAAAATTACGAATAGATGTCGTAGGTATGGGCAGATATACAACTGCAATTCATTTATCACAAAACAGATATGTGAATTGACTTGCGTAGTGCCTGACGCTGCGCGGTAAACAGGTACCTACATGTGTTTCATTGGCGATTGTGTATTAAAACTGGATTACGCGAAAGATTTATTGCTGTACCAAAGTTTGCTGGATTTTCTAAAGCAATAAGCAGACAGCGCGTTACTTATTCCTTAAAGGAGTCGTGAAATGGTCGCTTTACAACGACAATGCGACACCATCCGCAGCCACATGCGCTAACTATATCATCAGCCCGAGCGGACTTGCATAGACGCTTTGCCTATCGAGCAACGCGGAACTATATATGGCAAATCGAGCGCGTGGAACAGGCGCTCATCGGCGTGTGTCATACGCGATCCGCGTTCCACAAGAACGCTGCTTAATATGGCGTCAGAGTTCACGGTAGTGCCGATTGCGTATGGCAAAGACGCTGATAGGTGTCCCGGTTGCACGCACTCGCAAGTACCGAAGAGTTCCGCGCTCCTCGATGGGCAAAGCATTACTTATGATGACGTCACCTAGTTAGTGCATGTGGACGCCGGTGGCTTCGCATTCTCGCTTTAGAGCGAGCGTTTCACGAGCCCTTTAAGACTTTCACAATTCAATAGTAAATGCGAAGCATTTCTTGATGAACTTCGGCGGCTTTGAGCGTATCTATCTATCTATCTATCTATCTATCTATCTATCTATCTATCTATCTATCTATCTATCTATCTATCTGTCTATCTAGTGGCCTACGACATTTAGCTCTTCTGGCCGTTTCGATAATGGTATCAATACAAAACTTGTTATGGCATAACATAACTGTATGAAGAACATATATCACTAGTCGTAACAGGAAAATCATGACATGTGTATCCTCACTATCATGATTTACATTTCATGGTCCTGCAGCCCTTGCGGTGGTTTCGTTCACATGGCATATTGCAAAACTCGTATGGTATGGCATCATTGCATGGCAAACACCTGTGGCAGACCCTAAAAGGATAATCATGAGATTCGTCTCATGTAGCCACATGACTTCATACCACACTCATGATGTGCTGGCGGTAATTTCGTTAGCTTCAGTTATACCAAATTTGGTATCACGGAACGTGAACAAATGACGAAGGTATGATACTGGTGCAAACAATATAAGCATGAGATGCGTGTCGTGTAACAACATGGATACAGGATACGCTCATGATGGGCTCGTGGCTGTTTCACTAGCTTCACATGTACTAAACTCGGTATCACACGAAGCGTACGGACAACATAGGAAAAAGACAAATCCAAACATAATAATCACGACATGTGTGTCATGTAACAAAATGACCACATGCAACACTGGTGATGCGCTCACGGCCGGTTTGCTAGCTTCACATATGCCGAATTTGGTATTCCGTGACGCCAATGGATGACGAAGGTATGTGATCGGTGCAAACATGATAATAATGAGATGGTGTCGTGTGACTACATGCCACAGTCAAGGCGCCAATACATTTTGACTTGACGTAGTGCGCGTGCTCACCGGTGTTCATTTCGTCGCGTCATGCCGGCGTTGCTACACTAGGCGCCGGTCCTGCAACATACTCGCAGACGTGCACCGCACTGCGTTGCTTTGACGCATGCGTGTTTCAGTGTGTTCGGCGTCCCTCCGTCACGAAAAGAGAGAGACGCAGTGTTGTCTGGGCAACGCATCGGCAAGAAATGCAGCATGCCGCAATTCGCACCGGTTGCCGTTGGGCCGTGCCGAAGGATGCTGGTTTCAGCTGGCGTCAGACTATGGAGTTTTCGCGTTTTGCTAACGTAGCGTCACTGTGACCAGTGTGCACGCGTGTCAACGCTAAGTCAAAGTAAATTGGGCCCTTCATGATGTGCTCACAGCCGTTTTGCTAGCTCCACATATACCTAATAAGGTGTTACGCGCTTCCGATGAATGACTAAATATATGACTGGTGCAAACATGATAATTGTAACACGCGTATCATGTAAGAACATGACAACATATCATGTTCATAGCATGCTCGCGGTCGTTTCGCTAGCTCCACATAAACTAAATTTGGTATCACGTGACGTGAATAGTTGACAAAGGTGAAAGACACATCCAAACATGATAATCATGACACGGAAGTCATGTACGGCATCATTCACCTGCACCTCGTACCGTTGTGCTGATTTTAAAGTGACTTATCAACATTTCTCATTCGTCCTTCACATATCATCGATTCCAATTGTAAGTGGGATCTGCCAATTTTATTATCAATTGCTCGGAAGCTCGAAGAGAATAGTCTGGTACTCTCGTGTCCACGTTGACTTACCGCCGCAATGCGACCCCAAGCACGACTGCTTCTTGGGAACCATAAGTATAGCGTTCACTTCGCTGGACGACCGCGAGCCCATTCTGAAGTAAACGGCCTCGCGTAGTACCTCAAGGGTGGGACTGCCGTTGTCCCGAACGAAGTCAGGCGAGAATCAGTCTCATTTTTGTTGAAAAACATTATGATCATAAAGAATACCTTCTGCCCAGCTCACTCGAACTGTGTCGTCGGTGTACAGTTGGCGCTGTGACTAAAGGTGTTGCAGGCCTTGACGACGGCTTGACGGCGGGTCACCTATAGATTTTTCGTGCACGCTCTCGAGGATACAACAAAAGTGATATTATCGATGTCGCTGGTTATGTTACAAAATACCAGCACCAGCAGCGACCGAAGACACCACAGGCACGATTAGTAGGACTTGTGCAGCACATCGAGCCACCTCATGACAATATCCGCAAATAGGTATGTACTTATTGGGGTTGTTCCCGACATACATTGTTGAAAATAAATAGATCGTCGTAGCCACTGACTACCTCACCTGCTAGGCAAAGCGAAATAACTGCCCAAGGATAGGGTCAGCTGGGCATCCGAGCGTTCCCTAAAAACATCGTTCTTCATCATACTGTCCGACAGCTCTTCATCAACAACAGTAATACGGCCTTTACTGCCAACTTTACTCAGGCTACCTCTAGAGATACAGCAAAACAAGTGATCGCTGGATCACCACTTAACGCCCCTAGAACAATGGCCTCACAAAGCGGCTAAATAAAACCATCACCTGTATGTTGGCCATGCACGTCGAAGTCGAGCATAGGATGGTGATCACCGCATTAGGTACGTGGCCTAGGCATACAAAAGTCCCGTACAGGAAATGACGCAGAGGATGCCATACAAGTTAGTGTGCGAAAGGAGGCCGGCAACGACGCTAAATACCATGTTACCCGACATGACTGACAACGTAGTAATTGACGTCAACACCTACCTACAGCACGCCGAAGCAGCCCGAGAACTCACTCATCTGCGCATCTACGCCAGAAAAAGTGTGCCAGCCATCGCTACCATGTTCGGTGTCGCCACGTAGAAGACAAACCCGACGACCGTGGACGACTCTGAACACGAAGCTGCCGATGTGAACTCTCTGAAAAAATTGCTTCTGTGGTACTTCTGGCCATAGGGAGCAATTCCACGTGTCTTGGCTCTCTTGAGGACGAAGTTCCCCGGACGGCATCACGAGCTCTAAGGCACCGTGCACAGCCCGAAGCCTTCCGTGTCGTGCGTCTCAAGCCGTTTTTGGCATAGTAGCTAACCCGAGCACTGTGCTTCTTGCTTATTCCTTCTACTGATGAATCATTATACTTTCTTGCTTTGCGAGTGTACCTCCAACTTCTGTTAACGCATTGAGACGTTGCCGTTTCAGACGGGCAAAGTCACACGCTCATTTTTATAGGTTCACGTTATCATGCCATTGCCTGGGGTGTGTGCGTGTGTGTGTGTGTGTGTGTGTGTGTGTGGGTGGGTGGATGTGTGTCTGTGTAGGTGTGTGTGTGTGTGGTGTGAGTGTGTATGTGTGTGTGTTTTATGCGGTTTTGGCTTGAGCTTGCAAGCAAAAACTTACTATATTCTCGAACAACTGCTACCACCAGTGGTAACGATCAAATTTGCGATGCCACTTGCATAACCACGTTGTGGTGGTAGCTGTAACTTGTGGCTTGAGGGTGCATTGACAGAAGCTATCGGTACTTAAACAAAAACATCAAAAGAGTGTGAAAGGACCTCCATTCCTTACAAACATTACCTAGTTAGCACGTTCACCATAAATACGAGTAAACAGCTGCCTCACAACGAAAGAAAGGTGCAAGTTTTTTAACCGAGCCACAAGGCTGGCGTCGTTGATAGCGAATTATTCCACAACGTTACTTTTGTTGGTTTATTTTCAGTACAGTGAATAAAGCATTGTTATCTGTACGAATGAAATGCGAGCAGTATGCGATTGTTGGGAAGAGCCTTCACAGCGCGTGGCAGGGCTTGGCAGAGCGCTGAGGCCTGTCAACCTATTTCGAAGCGTACCATTTTATCAAGGATAGCCGACGTCGACCTCATGAATTGTACTTCTATTTTATGTGAAAGATTGACCGGTCTTCTTTTTTAAATAAAAGTTACCTCGCTGCTGCAGTCACTGAACTATTTGACCTATAGACTTACTACGCGTTTAAAATCTGAAAATATGTGCATTTCGCGCACTCTAAAGGAATCATAAATAGTGTTACTTGCTTCAACAAACAGCTACATTCCCATTATCTGGCGCTTTTTTGAAGAACAGCCTGACATGTGATCATTGCTAACACGATGCGCTACATGTAAACGTGTTGGCAATGTCTCTTTTTTACGCCTGCCGGCACCTATCAATTTCAAACCATTGCAGCAAGGTAGTTTTGCGTTGACGACTGCATGCCTACAAAACCACCTCAGCACGTAACTAACAATAGCGGACTTACGGTAGGATGTAACACATTTCCCAGACCAACACTTTTTCTGTTTGCTCACTGCAAAAAGCGCCGCACATTTCAAGCATTTGTTATCATGAGAAAGGACGCAAGAGTAGATAGAGTATCTACCCAAAAATTGATCACATTTTCGGAGAACCTAATCAGTGCTTTTCTTGAGGTATTAACATTTGAAAAAAATAAACGAGGGTGAAGTATCCAAGCATCTTTCTGAATTCCTTCGTTAAGAGCAGATAAATGTCTTGGAAACTACGCATACTGAAGCAATAAGCGTGCGAAACGCCCCACGCAACGCTACGTTGTTAAACTGCACAGCCGGGAAAAAAACTACTAACAGCACGCTGCGGTACGATCGATCCGTTGGCTGAGAATCGATGGTGCTCACGAGGCATCTGACAATCATATAACTTTCATCACAATGTAATACAACGAAGTAATGTTGTTAACAGCAGCGCAGGCATGTGCGAGTAGTTGCCATGCAGCTGTCAATAGAGAGTTTTAGTACTGCGTACGCTGCGTACGTGGCGGCGTCGCGTACGTAAGGACGCCACGTTCTGCGTAGTGCGCATGCGCAGACCGCAACGCGCACGTATCGCATTACGTACGCAGCCGCTACGTACGCACGCTTGAGATGAGTGCGTGCGTACGTACGAGCTGATCGCGCCGCTCTCGAACAAGTTCGCGATAGCGCGAGACTTTGTTTTGCAAAATGGCGGCATCGCAGGCAAGCACCTACCGGCTCGGTGGCTTCAAATATGGCCATAATCTGGCTATAACACTTGGATTGGCTCACATTGGCTGTCAACGACACGTGCTTCTATTTTGATCTACCAGATGGCGCAAAACGCGTCACGCTCGTTACATACGCGGGTACTACGGCGTACTAAAAGTCGATTAGTGGCAAACGACGCCACGTAACGCAACGCTCTTGCGTGATGCGTACGTAGCACCATTCCGCAGTACTAAAAACTCTCTATTAATGTACACGAAGCTGTTTCATCTCTGTCTTCAAGTACACAGCGTGAAAACTGCCTCGTTCCGGTTGGACACAAAAGCGTTCTCTGATGAGTGGCGATGCTATCAGTTCCCGCTCATATCAACAAAGGTGACCGTAAGCGTGTTGCTAGGCGAAAGCAGCATCCGGAGCAACGGAACGATCTACTACTTCGCGTGGGTAGCGAAGAAACCTAATAAAATATTGTTTTCCCACAAATCTTTTTCAGCATTCGTATTCCCTCGAATTATTCAACGTGGTACATAAAAATCTGTCGGCATTACCGCCTCCACCAGCCGCCTCATGTTGCTACGTACGCTTCGTTTGGGCACATGTGCAGTGCGGATACCCTTCAACATGGCGGAAACGCGCACAGCGCCCGCCAGATGGCAGCGGATTTTGCATAAAGTCTCCAATAAGTTTATTCTTGATTCTGCCTACTGCGGCCTTCGTCAGCGTCAAGAAGCCAGGATAATCTATAAACCATCTGTCTTTGAAGACGTTCTGTAATCACCCCTTCAGCCATAAATTCCTAAAACTGGGTGCAAATGTGTGACGCATATGCTTTTTCTTTTGTTTGGAAGGTTCTTGTGCACTGACGCAGAGTCTAGCAATCGTCTGGTTGCCTTAGATGAATGTTTTCCTCGCTATATGAAATGACAATTAGTTATCATTTATAGAATATACATGCTCTTACTTGTTATCACTTTCGCCAGAAGAACTTGTAATGGCGAGATTGCTCCTACACACGCTGCCTTTCATGCTGCTCTGTATGTGTCTATATTGTTTCATAGGAACTCATGCGCTGCGGAATCCACGAAGTAAGATGTCTTGAATTTTTATGTTTCTTCTTTTATTGTTGCCTGGGAGGAACCTTTGAAGCAGCTTTACCCATTAATGCTGTGCCTTATCTGCAAGTAAGCCCTTAGGTTGAGTTAGCGCGGTACATATGAGAAAAAAAACATGACACATAAAAAAAGGTAGGCGCTAACTTGTACCTACCATTATTTTAATTAGCGCCTATTTTTCGCCTGTTTCGGGCTTCCTGTTTATATGTACTTCGCTAATATAAGCCAAGTTCATGGGTGACCAACTCGCCCAAGTCAAAAGATATTTCGAAAGTATAGATGACGTACTTACATTCCTAGCAGTTCACAATTTCTGTGGCCTGCATAAATGCAAGATCGCCCTGTGAACAATATGAAAGAAGCAAAACGTATCAGTCCCCCTGTAGTAAGAACTGCATTCTGAAAATAATACCGGTAAAAGAATTATTCTACCCAAGTTTTAGCCACGTACACCCGCAAATACCACATAGCCAACGGTTGCCTACATTTTATTGCTGTTCCCACATTCATGTACTTCTTTTTTTTGCGTGCATAACTTTTCCAAGCTTAACTTCTTTCGTTTACACGAATCATTATTACAAATATTTTCGTAAATGATTTTAGTTCCAAGGTTACCATAATTTTACCCATATATACGTTGATGATGTTGGCGAACAGTTGCTCTCCTGTTGTTGACGAGTTCTTAAACCGAAAGCACAAATGATAAGCCTAAATACCAACAGAACTACGTGCGCAAAAGACAAAGTGAATCCATTGGTTGATATGTGGGTTATAACATACCAAAACCACCAAAAGAACAAAAGAAAACTTCACGTTCATCGTCGTATATCATCGGGTTTTGTCCAGGGCCCCATTATTTTAGACGAACATGCACTTTTGTGGTAGCGCATCATAACCTGTATAATTCTGCATGCGAATTCTTCTAGTAAATTTATATATACGAGAATGCTAGAGCTCGGTTAAGTGTGGCTTTAAAAAACTGGGTGCTGATTTTTAATCAAGATGCCTGAAACCTTTACTATATTCACTCTTTTCCAGTTTGTGACCGACAACGAAACCGCAATCAGTGCCAGTATCGAACAGGTATGGATGAACGAATGGAAGAAATTTTTTAGTCCTGAAGAACGTGACTAGCGCACCGTTCGCTTCTCCCACGTTGGGACGCACACGCTATGTCCTAGAGTTTTCCCTAATACTATTACATCAATTTTATTTTCTTCGGGCATTGACATAACTTGTCAAGTAACATGGTTGTTTATATCCGGCACTAAATTTGGGCGCACTAATATATTGGTTATATCTCTGCGTCTTGTGCTGGTTGCAAAATATTTTACTTGGCACAAAGTACATCGACACGTCTGTACTGCACATTCAGTCCGTTAGGTAGGAATGCCAGGATTACTTATTTTGTTTTGTCAGAAGATTCAAATAAATATACCTATTAAAATATACACATATGTGGAGACCAAAGCTATCCAATTATCGAACGCCGCATCGCTAACTATAATGACGCATCTCGATCGTAACCATAGAATTAAGGTGGGTTGTGGACAAAAGATTGTACTGTATTGGAATGGTACGCATAGACCTAATTTTGATATATTTGGTTTCGATGTTACCCAGCTGCGTCACTTTCTGATGTGTGCTCAGTGCATTCATGTAGAGTATATCATTTGCCAAGATGTTTCTCTTAGCGTTAAGTCATGCCTCTTTGATCTCATTTGGCGTGATATTCTCAAGATACACAGAGAGCGCTTGCCTATTCGTTCAGCGGAGGAGTGAGGTCATGGCTGAGGGGCAGAGGTCATCGCTGAGGGGCATTCAGTGGAGTGAGACCATCACTTAGGTGCAGTTGTGATGATGGCCACGCTTGACCCCGAAGTAAGTTCCTGCCGTTTATTGGCCATCAACTGACATGTTCTTCAGCCTGTACTAGCTGACGACGATAAACAATACGTAAGCCTAACAGTGAAGAAAAGAAACCTTATCATCCCCGTTGTCGGTGACTACCTGTCTACAACAAATGAATTTGTTCACAAAATATTGCAAACCATACTTTCCTTCAGTTCTGGCCCTTGGATTATGTTTCGTGATTTCAACGCCGACAATGAGCCGTGGGCGAGCCCGAAGATCTGCACAAAAGGCAGAAGTGTTGTAACGCTTCCTTGAGACAATAAGCTGTTTTTGTAAAATGCTGGCAGTCCCACGTTTTTACGTGGCCCTTGATACAGCAGCTGTCTCGACTTGGCCTTTATCTCTTGAACTTTAATGAGATGTGCCAGATGGTCTGTGGATATAAAAAACATAGGAACGACCACATTCCCACCTATGAGAAGGTAACAGGAATAACACCTAGCGATGTACGCGGCACTATTCAAGTAGTGAACTGGACTAAGTTTCAATTTCTTACAAAAGAACGATGTGAAGACAACTCATTTCACTTCATAGAGGAGATCAAGCGCACCATGCAAGACATGGTGTGCACCCTCGCATGCTATTCAAAAGCATGACATTTTGTATACAATTTGGACGACTTCAGGCTGTCTGACAATGTGCGGAACGATGGTGCCGCAGCGTGAAAGTAATCGACGCTTTACGGACCACAAGAAGCCTACAGAAGAATATGCAACGCCTTATAGAGAAGTTAGAGTCACAACGATGGGCTGCCTTTTGCTCGTTGTTAGATCGCTCAAGTATTTTTTATACGTATGCAGGAGAGTAAAAGGGCTCCCGACACGTCGCGTCCAGTGGTCTTCATTGGGCCTCTAGCCTTATTTCAACAGTGATCGGGGGTCGACGTGAAGCAAGAGTTCTGTGCCAAAGTACTGGTCAGCTCACAGTTCAAAACAGCTTTAGGCCATCACGTGGTGGTCCGCAATTACGCGATCGCCATATATACCTATGCTTCTCAATTCA
Organism: Rhipicephalus microplus; assembly: GCF_013339725.1. NCBI lineage: Eukaryota > Metazoa > Arthropoda > Arachnida > Ixodida > Ixodidae > Rhipicephalus > Rhipicephalus microplus. The sequence continues at coordinate 41,248 of NW_023612227.1, forward strand.
TGACCTTAAAGCACCATTGGCTTTGTGTAGACAAACATGAGCACTGAAGCCTCATAGAAATTCTGAGAGAGCAATGTGCCACAAAGGTTTGCGTGCTACAGCTGCCGTCGTCGAGATATGCAATAAATCGTCATAAGAGGGCAACACCCAGTTATGTGGAACACCTGTCATCTGGTTCCGTTACTGAAGCCTTGAAAGTCACCAATGATGCTCACGTCGTACCGGCAGACTGCTCTGGCTAGTTGCATGGCGATAGTACTGGAGTGGGTGATAATAGGACACTATAAGGGTACCTGGAGCAACACATCATCTACCCAGACACCATGAAGGAATACGCCGTGGTTGATCGTTAATTCATAGCATTGTCGACCAGACCGCCTACAAAGAACAAAAGAAGGGCCGTCAGCTGCGCTGTGATTCTCTATTCCTCAATGCTAAAGGGGCGTATAACAACGTAACGCATGAAGCATCGTCGTCGCTCTAAATATGGCAGGAACGGCCAGTCGCATGTTTTAGTGGCTGCGCTGTTATCTCTCCGAGCGGCCCTTTTATTGCGACAGCAGTTATATGGACACTCTCGGCTGGATTTTGCAGCCGGCGTTGACGTTGACGTCGGCGTTGCCATTACCGTCACTCACCGTATATGCATACGGATCAATTTGTATGAAAACTGAAGAACGAAAAATAAGCCATAAAAAGACTCCGACGCGCGGAATCGAAGGTGAGGCTTCTGCAACGTGAATACGGGGCTTTATGCACTTAGCCATTGAGGAGCACGTCGATTTATATCGACCACTTACGGATAGTGACGAGCATCTCAGGAAGGGGGGAGGGGAACCATCGTGTTTGCAGTATTACCAGCAAGATAGCTTAATGAGCGCGCGTCGCCGCATTGTCACGACGCGACGGTGCGCTTTCATCTCCCACGCGTACTTTGACCGCGTGGGAGGAGGTTGGTGCTCAATCGCCTGCATTTATCTGGTGGTGAGGAGAATGGTACGTTCTGGCTGGACTTCAAATTTTCCCGGAACGGTTCTGTTGTATTTAGCGGGCACGCAAAGATCACCGCAATTGTTGCACAGTGTCCGTTTGCACGAAAAGCGCGCTTTTCAGACACAGCGAAGTAACACAAGGGACGCTTATATTGAGTTCATGTGTACATGCGAGTACGTTTAGTGCGTGATTTGTGTGCCACAAACGTGGGGCACGTTTTTATCAGCTTACCATTCTGCGCGTCACCCTTCAATTTGTTTCTATTGAGTTCATTGCTTCGCCTTTGCAGAAAAGCTGTGACTTTTTTGTGAGAACCGAGGGCGGCGACACTTCGCTACATCACAGCCCCCAAGTTCTTCTCCAGGTGCCTTTTCTTAACCCTGTAGTATTCAATTACGTGCTAATCGCTCACCATGAACATCTGCCAAGTACTGTCAGACTGTCTATGTACGCACAGACGACACCTCCATGTGGACGGCTGCATTGACACACCTACAGCTGCGAGCATGAATTGAAAGAGCCTACACTCAAGCTGCTATTTATGCACGTAAAGAATTTTTGGAAATTTCCCCTTGGAATTGTGTGCTTGGGGAATTTACGTGCAAAGCAATGGAGAGCTAAAGCGTCAGGGTAAGTGGCAAAAGGATACCTTACGTCCAATCGTACAAGTGGCTAGAAGTTATATTTGACACTGACCTCTCAAGAAGCTTTAATGTATCCTACATAAAAAGCAGTTGACAGTAATCTCACAATTGTTGAAGTTCTTCGCTGGAAGGAGTTGAAGAATGTCCACAGCCGCTATGTTTGAACTATACAGGGTCGTTTTCCTTGGATCACTTCGGTAAAACCTGCCTACGATAACCAATGCAACTAAAATAACTCCTCGCATAATTAAAAATGTTCAGACTCAACACTCCGTATTTCTGCTCGGAGACGAAGTTGCTAATAACCTAGCCAATGGAGACCGCTCATGACACCGCTGCAGAGCAGATATTCGTTGCTCCTGGCCGTATAGAGCTTTGGCTCTAAAAACAAAATAAAACATATGTACTTGATGTAGTATCTCTTTATCGTTGTTATATTTTCGTAGGCTACAATTCTATATTGCTCTACAACGGGCACGGCTGAACATATGCAGGCTATATTAACGCACTGTAACATTTTGCGTACCAAAACTGATCGCATAAGGCACTTATTGTCGCTATTTTGACTGCTGGCACAGAATTCGAACCAAATACTCGCTGAGAAACATGTATTTTGTTTTGCATTGAGCTATGAAAGCGAAAGTGCACCCCGCAAATACCTCTCACAAGGGAGCACACCTAACAAGTAGTGCACAGAGGTTAGAGGAGTGAAATATATGTGAAGTGAAAAGACAGCGGGAAACAAAAGAGAAAGAGGGACCCATCTTACGTATGTAAAGTTAAGTCACCGCGCATCATGCGCCACTGAAAAGAAAGCCATTGAGAAGGCCGGAGTGGCGCTCTAGAAAAGTGGGAGCACGTGAAGCTCTTGCCTGAGCACGTAGCCCAGGAAGAAGAAAAATAGAGTCCTGATGACCTCGCGGGTCAGAGTCTAGTTGTCATCGGTGAGGTCTCAACTGGCTTACTGAATTCCTAGCACAATGAGCGCATGTGCGGAAAAAGCTGAGGAACATAATTCAAGCACCTGAGAGTCAGCCGGCAGCATCACGAGCATTGCATGGACCACTGCAGCGAGTGCGGCTATCACTGCGTCCTTTTGTTCGACAGCTGGGCCAGGGAATTTGAAGGAGGGGGTGGGGCAGGCAATCTGCATGTCATTGAGATGCACCGGTATTACGAAATGATCCAGCGTAATTTTTTCTGCTCATTTTACACCTAGAACGAACACGGCTGTAGGTGCCTTCTATGTAATCTCAAGATGAAAGTGTGAAACAGCTGTTATGTTTCGAAAAATTGAGGCATGACCTGCCACGCGTAGTAAAAAATTGCGTTCGTGGGTGCAGCCAGATCAGAATAACGCAAAACAATTAGGGAACAATATGCAGTCCTGTAGTCGTCAAACAATAGTTCACTTCAGACATCTCTGGGGGAATACGGGAATGAGCACTACGTATGATCTATTCATCGGTACACTTGAGCCTGCGCTTCATTTGCATAACACAATGTTTGTGGTCAAACGTGAGTATTGACATTACGTCGAGGCATGTTCTATTCTGCATGTGCTATGGCCAGGTATGCCTTTCAGTTGACAAGAATTAATAAATTTCCTTCAATTATCTGATCCAGCGTTGCCTAAGAGGCATCGCCAAAAATCCGTCTCAGCAACTTTTGACTCTTTGATTCACATTACATAAATTCCAACAATGCACTTCATCAGACGTGATTTTTTACAATTATTTGTAAAAATAGATGTGTCATCCACAAATAATTGTGATTTTTTTACTTACTTATCGTGATACTGTTTTCATATTTGCAGCCTGCTACTGCGACCACCGTCTATATTTTGGAAGGAGGTTTTCATATCTATATTACTACAACAGACGTACAAATAGGTGTCAAAGAAATGGAGAATTGTTCAACTGCAACGCATTCAACTCACGACAGCTATGCGAGAATACATGTTTAGTGGATGACGCAGCGCGGTAGACAGGCCTTTATTTGTTTGCTGCTGAAATGTATGTAGTAATAAAATGATTGACAGAAAACAGTTAAACAATTATTTCATTAACAGCATTTCACCAAACGGATCTATCTTTTAGTGGAAGAGGATAAATATTGTGATAGCTCTTTCTTCATGGCTGCTTACTACTAACGCTGTGAAAAACAAGCACCGGTTCACGCTCAAGTGGTACGATTATGTAGATATCATTCACTTTATGGAAATAGCATGCACGAAGATTCAAATATCATACACATATCAAAAACAGTACATAAGAAGCTTGAATGTGTCCAGGGTTTGTTTTTATTTATTGCTGTGTATGTTTCAGTTACGTAAGTCATGTAAACTTATTAATAAATTTACGCAAGTGCCATATCAGGTTCACAGTTTATAGGGCAAGTCACCACCTCTTTGAGTATCACACTGGTGGCTCAGTAGCTCATAAAACTGTATAAATTTTATGTCATCTGTTGCGGCACAGTAAATAAGCAGCAAGGTGCATTTTGCTACGGGCAAAAAAGAACAGCTGGCTCTCCCATAATTGATGTTAAAATGGTTACCAGGAAAAAAGATTGCTTGGAGGCAACACACGCCGCAATCTGCTGCGTGTGCGCCGGGCCGCACTTCCGAAAACAATATACGGCGTAACAATCTGTAGTTGGTTATTAGCCCCGAGAACGAACACTGGCGTCACTGATTTCACAGCGATGTGACCTTATGGCCAAGACTCAGCTCATTCCCCTCCGCTTTTCGCGCTTTACTGCACCCGTTGTGTACTCGCTGGGTAGCGATACGATAGTGATTACTAAACTTCGTAACGTAAATCTTTCAAGGTATCATGCAGAGGGTTCTGCGACCAGAGAAGGTTATTTAGGTTAGAACTCTCTGATATTATTGTTACGCGTGAAGGGCAGGGCATACATAAATTAGGAGGTCATTTATCAGGTCACCAAGGTGAGCGCAGGACCGGCCAACATGTTGGATTCATCAGCTTCATATTCTGCCATTTAGCTGTCTCGGGGAACAAGCTCGTGCAAGAGGACGTGTACGACTGAAGAGACCGTTTTTTAGGTCACGCGAAGGTGAGTGCAGGAGCGGATGACAGGTTGGATCTATCAGGAAATTCGTCCTTCTTTTAACTGCTTTGGGGAATAGCATGTGTCGGTGGACGCGTACGATTGAGGAGGCCGTTTATTAGGTCGCAAAGAACAGCGCAGGAGAGGACGACATGTTGAATATATCAGGACAATCATCCTTCTTTTAACCGCCTCGGGGAACCACCACGTACAAGAGGACGTGTATGATTGAGGAGGCCGTTTATAAAGTCGGGAACGAGAGCGCAGGAACGGGTGACTGCTTGGATCTATCAGGATAATCGCCCTCCTTTTAACTGCCTCGGGAAACAATCACGTACAGGAGAGCGTATACGATCGAGGAGGCCGTTTATCACGTCTCGAAGGTGAGCGCAGGAGCTGATGACAGGTTGGATCTATAAGTATAATTGTCCTCCTTGTAACTGCCTCGGAGAGCGAGCACGTGCAGGAGGACGTATACGATCGAAGAGGCCGTTTATTTGGTCGCGAGGGTGAGTGCAGGAACTTATGACAGGTTGGATCTATCAGGATATTCGTCCTTCTAGTAGCTGCCTCGGAAAGCAAGCACGTGCAGGAGGACGTATACGATTGAAGAGGCCGTTTATTAGGTCGAGAAGGTGAGCGGAGGAGTGGATGACAGGTTGGATCTATCAGGATAATCGTCCTTCTTTTAATTGCCTCGGGGAACAAGCACGTGCAGGAGGACGTATACGATTCACGAGGCCGTTTGTTAAGTTGCCAAAGTGAGCGCACGAGCTGATGAAAGATTGGATCTATCAGGATAATTGTCCTCCTTGCAACTGCCTCGGAGAGCAAGCACGTGACGGGGGACGTATACGATTGAGAAGGCCATTCATTAGGTCGCGAAGGTGAGTGCAGGAGCGGATGACAGGTTGTATCTATCAGGATAATCGTCCTCATTTTATTTGCCTCGGGGGAGAATCACGTGCAGGAGGACGTATACTTTTGAGGAGGCCGTTTATTAGGTCGCGAAGGTGAGCGCAGGAGCGGAGGACAGGTTGGATATATCAGGACAATCGTCCTCCTTTAATTGCCTCGGGAAACAAGCACGTGCAGGAGGACGTATACGATTGAGGAGGCCATTTATTAGGTCGCGAAGGCAAGCGCAGGAGCTGATGACAGGTTGGATCTATCAGGATAATCGTCCTCCTTGTAACTGCCTCGGAGAGCAAGCACGTGCAGGAGTACGTATACAATTGAGGAGGCCTTTAATTAGGTCGAGAAGATATGCGCAGGAGCAGCCTAAAGTTTGGATCGATCAGCACCTTATTCTTCCTTTTAGCTCCCTCGGGGATCAAGCACGTGCATCGGAGGAGAAAGAGAGAGAGAATGAACATTTATTAATAACAAATGTACACTGAGCCTTCTTTGGGTGGGGCCCTCAGTCCAGGGCTCCATTGCCTTGCGCGACCCTGCGAGCCCGCTGGACCAGCTGCTGCTGTTCCTGCTGGCGTAAGTTGAGCAGTGCAGGCTTTCAAGAGGAAGGGGTGGGATTGGGAATGGGAGGCACGCCCTGTGGGGCAGAGCATTACCACGTGGAGTGGCACACCGTTGGTACGGATCCACAGAAGGGGCAGTAGGAGGGGTAGAGTCGCATGAAAGCGATTTAGCATATAAAGGCAAGGAAATGAATTGGTCTGTAGTTGCCGCCAAGCGACAGCATCTGCTCTGTTAAGTGAAGGATGAGGGGGAGGATACGTATAACGGCTCTGTCGATAGTACTGCAGCGTAGCGTTGTAGTTTAGTGGTTTTGTCGATGCGTCGTCTTGATTGGACAGCTCTTCCAATGGAGCCCGGCCAGTCAGCTCTCGGGCAACCGCATGAACGCGTTCATTACCATGGAGAGAGGCGTGTCCAGGAGTCCAGACGATACGCACAAGACGTAATGCGGATGGTGAGACAGAAGAGGAGGACGTATACGATTGAGGAGTCCGTTTGTTAAGTCGCAGAGGTGAGCGCAGGAGCAGCCGAAATCTTTTATCTATGAGCGTCGTCGTCTTTTTTCTTTAGCTGTCTCGGGGATCAAGCACGTGCACTGGAGGACGCATACTACTCAGGAGGCTGTTTGTAGTAGGTCGTGGAGGGGAGGGCAGGAGAGGTCAACAGGTTGGATCTACCAGCGTTGTTTTCTTCCTTCGAATTGCCTGGGGGGAGGCACCTGCACCAACCTTCGTTTGTTTTCACTTTAGCTGCAACATTCCTCTCCCTGCAGACGAAGACCGTAAGGCCAGTCGGTAAACGTGTCTCAGCCTGAACAATTTTAGGCGGGCGACATAGACAGCTTCGGTTTTGCCAGCTGGTCTATCACTCACCGTAAGACGTACTATGGTGTATGTGACCTATGTGAATCTTGTGTTAATAAAAAATGCTCCATCATAAGTGGCTTTTGGCATAAGACGCATTTCCTTGCAGGACATTACAACCAGAATAAATCACCTGGTCGATAGGTTACTGGTATAGGTGGCGAAGGGGTAGCGTGCTTTCGCTCTGTGTTAACATGCGAAGGTGCGTAATGCAGATATATGATGCGCCTCTTCAACAACACAGATAGTTTCAGCGACTGTGACATTTCTTTTTTTCATCATAGGAAAAGAAAACACTGTCGATTGTGTGCCCCCCCGGGGGGGGGGGGGCTCCTGCTTAAAGTAAGAAGTGGGCTATAGCATGTAGTCTCGTGCTTCACTGTAATGAATGGGTATCAAATAAAAAGTAGTACGGCATCGAGTTTGTATGTTTGGATAAGACAAACGTAGACCACATGTTGATAACGTCGTACTTGGTGCACTCTGTAGGCCCCTTCGCTTGTGGATGGTAAGGCGTCGAGTGACACAACCTTCAGTCACAGAAACGACCGCTTCGAATGAGGCGCAATTACCATGGTCCTTCTAGATACAATGACCATTTTAGATATGGGCATGACTATTTGTGGGATTAATTTTTCTTTTAAGGTACTCTTTGGCCTAAGGTGTTTCTTTTGAGCCTTGTAGTGACATTCCCTGCTTTGAGTGCTGACGCGTTTTGTCTCGTTGTGTCCTGTGGCAGTTTTTACAGCTAATATTTTGTTCTACAGCAAAGCGTTTCCCAGAAACCTGCTGCTATTGTGCGAGAAACGCATGTCATTGTTCTAGGAATTCCTTTTATCGGTAGTGCAGAGCAACAGTTGATCGTCGAACCGTGTACCTTTCCCTGAAGGGCTGTTTCTGTGGTGCCCATCTAGAAATATTATGCCATGATGATTACGACTATGTCGTATTCTAGAACATGGTCGCTCGTGCCTTCTCTGCCAAGTGTGTGCTAGTGCAATGTTTTAGTAGCGACGTTGTCACGTTGGACACCACACTCAACCTTTTTTTATTTGGCCCGTGTGAAGAACATTGTAATTCCCTATTTTATGGTGTCTGTTGTTAACAGACGCACACGTCTGTGGGAAATCAACAGTTTAATGAAGCTCACAGTGTAATGCCTGGAGCAATGAAGGCTGTATAGTAAACCCGCATTGTTACGACGCTGATTGCCCATCTTGACGCTGCCGGCAAGAACGGACATGCAGCTTCTCAACGTTCAGGGGTTTCACAACTCATACAAGTTAATAACCATTCAGTATGCCAAAGTGAGCATCACCCTCACCACGACGTTCTCTCCAAGCACGCTGAACATTCGACATTACAAATGCTATCAAAATGACTCATTTGCAGCATCTCAAGTACGCAATAAAATGAAAACATAGTCGACGCACCCGACATGACTGAATCCTTGCACAATGCCATCTTGAGAGCGCAACGTTATCAGCGACAAAGTGTTTGTATTCGTTCAAGAACAGTTTAATGAGAACGCAGACATTAGAGAAGACGGTGATTGCAGAAGCAGCGTCCTCATCCTTCTCCTGCCTCTTCTCTCGCTTCTACATGTTTTCTCTTGCAGGGACACTTCGTAGCAATATATAAGCTATTTTTATTCTAGCACATTCTTTAATAATGCACACTCTTGAGCTGATAACCGCAACGAACACGAACGTATGCCCTTTAACATTCCATTGCGAAAGCTTTTGTCGTCAAAGCGAGTGCGCAACAATGAGTTCCTCGGCATTGATAAATCTTCTGTATTGCTGCATGCTATGAAAACCGAAATTATATAGAAATAGCTCATTATTACACAGTCGCTAGGCTTTGTAGAAAGACATTAAAGGCTGGAATGGCTTCTATACATACGCTGTCTGTCATAATGGCCTGTATATCTTTGCTCTATTTTGAAGCAACAGATGCATTGCGACTGCCACAATGTGAGAATACGCTTGTTTCAATCTTATATTTTCTTATTATTTTTAGCCAATGGGAAGCATATGAAGTGCTTAACACATTGTGTAGTATGTATGCATTCATCCGTATATATTGTTTCGAGAAGGAGTCCGACCGGAAGAGCACGTACAGATGTATTTAAAGACGGTTAGGCGAGTAGCGCCAGTGATACACATTACATCACGCCAGTCTATCTTCTTTTCTTCTTCATCTCTATGCCACTGGTAAGTAACATGACACCCGGCGGCGGAGGCACAGTCATCTGACGCACTCTTGTAGGGCTTGATCCACGAGGCGTGGGCAGTATCACTGGACCGCACAGTTGGTGATCATGCATAGATGAGACTGATTTCATAGGTTACAGGTGTTACAAGACGCAGAACACGGTAAGGTCCCGTGTAAAAACTCAAAAGTTTTGAATGAGAAAGATTTCTTAGTGAACTTCGGTGACGTTGAGCATAATCTATCTATCTATCTATCTGTTTATATATCTAGCCACCTACGACTTTTAGAACTCGTGGCCATTTCGGTAATGGTATCGATATAAAACTTAGTATGGCATAACATGACTGTTTGAAGAACATATGCGACTTGTTATAACATGATAATCAAGACATGTATGTCATGAATGCCATGATTTACATTTCATGGTCCTGCAGATCATGCGGTGGTTTCGTTCACATGGCATGTATCAAAACTGGTATGGTATCACATGATTGCATGTCGAATACAAGCGACAGACCCTAACATGAAAATCATGACATGCGTGTCATGAAACAACATGACTACTTACCATGCTCATGATGCACTCGTGGCCTTTTCTCAAGCCTCACATATGCCAAATTTTGTATTACAGTATGTCAATAGATTATGAAGGCATTATACTGGTGCAAACGAACATGATAAACATGAGATGCCTGTCGTGTAACAACATGACTACATGCCACGCTCATGATGCGCTCGCGGCCGTTTCGCTAGCTGTACCTTTAAGAAATTCGGCATGACGCGACGTGCACAGACGACATAGGTAAATGGCACGTTCAAACATGATACTCATGAGATGCGCATCATGTAACATGAATGCTACATGCTACGCTTATGATGCGCTCGTGGCTAATTAGCTAGTTTCACATGTACCAAATTTGGTATTAGGTGACGCGAACGGACTACATAGGTAAATGACACGTCCAACCATGACAATCATGACATGCTTGTTATGTAACAACGTGACTACATGCTACACTGATGATGCGCTTGCGGCCGTTTAGATACCTTCACATATGCCAAATTTGGTGTTACGTCTCGTGAACAGATAACGAAGGCATGTGACTGGCGCAAACACGATAATCATGAGATGCGTGTCATGTGACAGCATGACTACATTCCACAGTCAAGGCGCCAATACATTTTGACGTGACGTAGTGCGCGTGCTCGCTGGCGTTCATTTCGTCGCGTCACGCTGGAGTAGCCATGCCAGGTGCCGGGCCTTCTATATACTAGGAGGCGCGCTGAGGGCTTTGTTGCTTTGACGCATGTGTGTTTCAGCGTGACTAGCGTCCCTTTATTACGAAAAGAGGAAACGCAATGTTTTCTGGGTAACACATCGCGCAAAATACTGCACGTCGCATTTCGCGCCGGTTGCCGTCGGGCCACGCCGATGGACCCTGGTTGCGCCTGGCGTCCGGCTATAGAGTGCTCGCGTTTTGCTGACGTAGCGTCGCTGTGCCCAGTGTGCACGCGCGTCAACACTACATTGAAGTGTATTTCGCCCTTCATGATGCGCTCGTGGTTGTTTTGCAAGCTCCACATATACCAAATTTGGTGTTACGTGACGTCATCAAACACGAGATATATGACTGGTGCAAACATAATAATACTGACACACGTGTCAAGTAAGCACATGACAACATACCAATCTCATAGAATGCTCTTGGCCGTTTCGCAAGCTCCACATATGGTAAATTTGGTATCACGGGACGCGAATGGATGACGAAGGTAAACGACACATCCAAACATGATAATCCTGCACGGAAGTGATTTACGGCATCGTTTACCTCCACCTCGTAATGTTGTGCTAATTTTAAAGTAGGACACCTACATTTATCATTCGGGTTTCGCATATCATCAATTTCCACTGTACACTGTCGTTTTTTTATGAAAGAGAACACGCGAACATGTGGCCGGCGCTCTGCGGTGGCTGCCTGCAGCACCATCAACCGACAAGTGAAGAAAGCACGTTCACTTTTCGCGTTATGTATGGCCAAGCAAGATAACGAGTTATGGCTGGTAGACAAGCGCTGCTAGATTACGTTCCCTAATCGCTCGTTGCGTTCCCTAATCACTCGAGTGATATCGGGTGTTTACTGCAGCTTGTGCTGTGATCGCGAACAACGTTTGATATGTTGGCAGTGGACTACGCACTGCAGGCCTGAGCAGAGAGAGAGAGTGCAATCTAGCGGCGCTTTTCTATTGGCCATAACTCGTTATTATTTTTTTCGGCAAGAGATGACGCTGAAAGTGAACATGTTCCCTTTTGCTGTCGGTTGATCATGCTGTAAGCAGCCGCCGCAGAGCGCAGTCCACTCGTTCGCGTGTTCCTTTTCATAAAGGATGACCGTGTACGTGGGATCTGACATTTTTTTATTGTAGGCCCACCTGACGGTGAGGAGACCAGAAAAAGGGGAGGGTACCGGGAACGAAATGTACGTGTCGATGTTCCGCATCATACTGATGCTTTTGTTTGGTCTGCGACGCGATCAGTCGAGTGCGGGTGAGCTGACTGGCATGATAGGCTCCGCGATCGCGTCGCTGGCATACTCGCTGGTGGACGAGGTATAAGCTGAGAAGACTGAATCCAGTAGTAAAGTCGGCTCTCTTCCGTAAAAAAAGTATAACGGCGAAAAGTTCACTGTGTTATGATGACATCACTTATATGCGAAAGTTGCGTAAGGTAAGGCAAGGTTTCAGGCTCGGTGGTCAGGCGACACGTATATAAGCGAGCACATTTGTTACAGTACGAGGCACATTTGGTAGAGGCTATCGGCTTGAGAGCGGTAAGCGGTGGCCAATGTGTGTTGCGTGGAACAAGAACGCAGGACATCGGTGACAACTTGGAGTAGAAATGTATGACGACGGTCTGTGAGGAGTTCTCTCGGGGCACCGTGAAGCACTATAACGTCCTGTAAGGAAAATTCAGTGACGTCGCTTGCACAGCTTCTCGGAAGAGCTCGAGTAATGGCGTAGCGTGTAGCGTGACCTCTGATCACGGCTATCCATTTGTTTTTCTATGTTAATGAGGGAAAAATCAAGTCTAACCAAGCATGGTAAAATGGTTACGAAGGTAGGTCAATCGGTTGAAAATGGCCAGCAGGTAGCAGTGAGGGTGTTTTATGACATTAGCATAACTCACACGTGCCGACGTATTGACGTGTCGAGCGAGCGAGGCCTGGTCAGAAGAAAACGGTGCCTGCCATACGTGCCCTTATTGTACGTGAGAGGCACGCCAAGGTGTCCAGTTGTGGGAGCGTCATGAAGCTCGGCGAGGACACAGTGCTTCAAATGTTTAGGTGTGACAGTGAGGTCGGGCCCGTCAGGTAGAAAAGTGCGGCGACATAGCCGCCTTTCATAAAAACAATATAGCAGACGGAGGAGTCATTTAAAGAATATTCTGTATGACTGATAATGTCAAGAAGCAGTGTATCTCATTTCTAGTCTTCCCCAAGGTGAAGAAAGTCGGACATTGGCAAGATGGAGTGATCTGTGGTTGCGTGTGTGTCCTCAGCATTGTCAACAGGGTACCGAGGAAGGCAATTATTATCAGGTGCAAACGGCCGGATTTGTAGACCACTGAACAATAAAACTATCGCAGGTGCAAAGCCTAGCGTCGAAGGCACGCTGAGGGATCTTTTAAAGATTTCAGCCAGTAGAGCACGTGACCGTCGGCAACTACCAAAAATGAACGTCCGTACAGATAAGGCTGAAATTTTGACACTGCCCGAACGAGAGCCAAGCACTCACACTCTGTAATGAAACCATTTTTTTTCAGGGGCAGATAGGAGGCGGCTGGCGCATGTAATAACGCAACCATCGTCACATTGTTGTTGAGCCAGCCCTGCGCTAATGCCATGTCGACTTGAATCTGTATGAATTTCCGTAGGGACAGAAGGGTTGAAGTGCGCCAGAATTGGACGAGAAGTGAAAAGAGCTATGAAAGTAGACAACGCTGAAGCCTCTTGGGAGTCACATGAAAACAAGACGTATTGCTTCCGAAGCTGCGTATGAGCCCTCGCTATGGGCACAAATTTTTTAACGAGCGTTGGAAGTTCAATAAAGCTGCGTACAACCTTCGCAGATTGTGGGAGAGGGAAGTTTTTGATGGCACTGATTTTGGCTGGATGACGCTGTACACCATTTGCGCTTATTATACGGCCCAATACTGCGAATTGGTGGCACCCGAAGTGACATTTCAACGAGTTGAGCTGCGGACCAGTGCGACGGAAAATGCCTAAGACGTCTGAGAGGCGCTGTATAGGAATTTCAAACGCTGGTGAAAAAGCGACGCGTCGTCCCAGTAGCACACGCAGGTGGATGACTTGAATATTCTGAGCAGTGAGTCTATCATTCTTTCAACGGGGGCGGGAGCGTTATAAAGGACACAGGGCATGACCTTGAAGTTATATAGGTATTCGGGAGTGATGAATGTTGTCATTTCATGGTCCACTTCATCTACCTTAATTTGCCAGTAGCCGGAACGAAGCTCTATGAATAAAAAATAGCGGGACACATAGAGGTATTCAAAGACATCACGTATTCGTGGTATAGGATACACATCTTTTTTAATAATTTTGTTTCGGTGTGAATAATTGACCCAAAAACGCCATGCGCTGTCTTTCATGCAAAGTAGCGCAAAAGGAGAAGCCGAAAGACTGCAGGATGGCTCCATGATGCGCTTGGTGAGAGTTTTGTCGACCAACCTTTGAATACTGTGACGCTCGACCACAGACTCCCGATATGGACGCCTATGAATAGGATGCTCATTACTAGTGTTTATGCGTTGGGTCACATAAGTAGCTTTCACCAATGGATGACCGCTGAAGTAAAAACGTCGATTTAGAACACCAGAGTATGGTGATGCTCGGTAGTCTGCTGCGACGTTAAGTTCGAAGCAATCACCGACCAAAAGTGCTGTCGGAGGACGTGCCAAATTGATGTTGACCATGCACGTCAAAAGAACCAGCCGTTGTGAAAACATCCACCGCGTTGTTGTCTAAGGTACAGATCAACGCCAAAGTGATTCCCTGTGGCAAGACTTGAGGTGTCAAACTGAAGTTGACAACTGGGGGAACATGGACTAGTTCTCTGCGACGGACAGAATGTTGTGAGGTAATTTAATGCCCTAGTCGATGAGGACATCGGTGGTAGTAGGCAGAACACAGCCACCGTTGGGAACTGGTGGTATTGAGATGAGCTCTACGTACGTCAGTGTTTCTGTGGGGGAGGGGGGGGCGCACAAGTCCCGTTGTGCAAGCGCTTCTGTTGCGGGCAAGTGTACATGGAGCATTCTGGTCGAACAGTCCATGAAGACATTTGTCAAGGACGGAAAAAAGAACAACTGTGTGTCGTTCAGTGAATCAGACACAAGTGGAGCCGATTCCAACGATAGAAACTCTTCCGCCATCGCAACACGGATGACCAGTGATAACGGGTGTGAGAACCTTCTTGAGCTTGCAGAGAAAATCACTCTTCATAAGGGAAAGTTGAGGGCCTGTGTCGAGAACAGCAGTCACATGTATGCCGTATACTTTAACGTTGATAAGGTCGCGCTTCATCTGTATGGTCGAGAGGTTTTTTTTTTTGTTAGTACGAGTTATGCAGCGGCTCTTCTGGGGGCTAAAGCACTTAGTTTTTCATCGGGAAACCTCGTGGTAGGGCGGGAGCGATGGGTGGTTTGTGGGGCAGTCTGGACAACGGCGGGTTGGTGGTCAGACTGACGGCGTTGTGGGATGGCGAAGGGGGTAGCTGGGTTCAGAAGCTGGTTCTTAGACAAAATGGTTGGGGCGGGGGTCAAGACAATAAGTGGCGTGAGAATGGAAGGCACGAAGCGAAGCTTGTGCAGGAGGACCCTAGCGACTTCCGCAATGGCGAGAATCGTGCCCGACTCGGTGACTCGAAACGCAGATCTGCTTGTCATCATGTGTTTGCTGTGTGGACAGATTACGGAGCCTTGAGGAAAAGCTGGTCAGAAACGGACGTGCAAGCGTGTATGGGGGCTGGAGGTTGGTACGGGGAGGCCGTGATATAGGGCAAATTCCCAGGCTGGCAAGTTCTTACCGGATGACTGCTTGAATAAAGGGCAACGTGATTGATAGGATGGGTTGGAGGACGTTGGTGCCATCGTAGCAGGAACAGCCGGTTGAAGTTCCCACCTGACAATTCACGTCAAGTTGTCACAGGTGCCTGGTGAACGATATGTGTCGAGACACGAGTATGTCGCGGCGGTATTCGGAAGGCGATGTAACTGATGGGACATGCGCCTGCTTTTACTTTGTTGGAGCTGGTGGCATTCTTGAATAATTGCATCAACAAATGACACGTTGTTGAAACCAACAAGTTAAACGCATCGTACGCGATACCTTTGATTATATGCACAACTTTTTAAAGCACGGGCATGTTCTCGCCGGCCTTGCGGCATAGTGCGCAAACATCCGGAATGTAGCTCATGTAGGGTTGGGTGGAAGTTTGTGTGCGAGTTGATAACTCAGTCTCCGCAGCTTCTCAACGACAAAATGAGTTTCGAAAAAGCTCACAGATCTGTTCCTTAAAGCTGCTCCAGCTGGTAGAGTTATGCTCCATCGTGGCAAACCTAACAGGAGGGGAGTTTGGGTACAGTCGAGGTAAAAAATGACGTTCGCGAGCCTGAGCGTGGGGTCCTACCTATAAGTGGCTTTGACTTGTTCGTAGAGGCGTCGTCGTTTGTCGACGTCGGAACGGTTGTGGCTCGAGAACACGCCAAGGTCTTTGAGGGCGGGAAGTGTCACGAAAGTTGTTTTAGCTGCTGGGTTGGCAGGCAGGGTAAGAGGATGTAGTCAAAGCTTGAGCTGTCATGTGAAAGCCGCGAACGAGCGTCTGCTTCGGAGTTCCGTGGTGAGTTCAGGGATTCTACCACTCAACCAAATACGTTACGAGAAGACCAACTCGGAAGAGCAGACGCAGATGCATTTACAGCCGGTTAAGCGAGCAGCGCCAGCAATACAGATCCGATTGAAAGTATGAACAGTGGTCTGCTCGAACATCAAACGCGAACGAAAGGTTTTCCAATAGATCATTTACGAACGAAAGTTCTTTCAAATTGTCATGTTTATTCAGAGAACATTGTGTTTGTATCACCTACATTTCATTTGCGGTTACTCGATATGCAAGCAGAAACGACAAAGTTAGAAAAAAAAGACCCATAGAGCACGGTTGACACATGTGCCTATAGTTCTCCACGTTGTGTACTTTTGGTGTAGCTTGTGTTATTAGAATTATATGCGCTGTTTGAGAAGCACGTACAGTGTAAGCCGACATTGATGTTCTAACACTCTTTTTATTCACCATCGAGCCAGAGTATAAAGAGTATGAATAATGCCCACAGTTCTACATAGATGTCCAAATCACAATATTATCACATAAAAATAGAAAAATGTCAGTGCTCTTTCTAACAACTACATGTATACTATAGAAACGACCAGAGCGTGTTCATTGCCACTAAAGTGAATATTAAATTTCATTTCGTGCATTATTTTCCAGTTTGTCACAGGCGACTAGTCATTGGTCATTGCCAGTATCACAGAGGTAAGCGCTATCTTTCCATATTACGAGTAGATGACTTTTTTCGTAAGGTGAATTGGGTAGAAATGCGTAGTATTTTCTCGGTGTGTTTGAAAGGCTTAATATAAAGGAATGTCTCAATTGATGCAGCTGTTACTGATAGTATCATCTAACAACGTATTCTAGAAGGGAATCATGAATGTTTCCTTTGCTACGATTATAGTGCAGGGCAGTATCGAAGATACATGTATCTTAGAGACTATCTTCTATAGTATTTAGGTATTTTGTATCTATATCGCAATACGCTTTGCAAAACAGTGCTATGTAACATTGTAGATATGTCGTATTTTTTGTACTGAAGCCGACGCTTTAAACGCTTGACTAGGCTTCTTGCGTGGTGCACGTTAAAAATGATTCGCCGTAAATCTGCATCTATTACTTGACCGCTGTACTTTTCGGTCCACGGGGCGTGCTGCCGCAAATATTTTTATTTTATTTATTTATTTATTGAATACTGCAGAACAAGAACTGGTCCAAGCAGGAAAGGTACAAGAGGCAGGATATAAACAAAAACGCATGTGAAAAAATAGGAATATATCACGAGAAATGGAATCGAAACACCGACTAATCTAACACATAACATGTCAAAAATGTTACATTTTATGGATGCGTAACATAAAATTAACAGTGCGTAGATTAGCTCTAAGCAACAAAAAATTGGCTAAGATCAGTTAGACAGTTCCACTCTGATACAGTACGCTCAAAAAAGGAAAATCGGAACCCGTTGGTTTTAGCAAAATACGGGGTTAAAGAATGGGCGTGATGATGACGTGTATGCCTAGTAAACAGGAAAGATACAGGAGTAAACAGAGGAGATGCAGCACGCGGGTCAAGGGCTAACTTATAATTAACAAGAAGATACAGAAGGTTAAGGCGGTTCCTTTTTCGCCGTAATTCAAGTGTTTCAATGTTGTTAGGAGTCATAAGTTCAGTCGGCGAGTCGGTAATTTTAAACTTGGAATAAACAAACCTTACAGCCTTTCTTTGCACTGCTTCTAGTTTTTTTATATTAGATTTAGTAAAGGGGTCCCATACAACACAAGAATATTCTAGTTTTGGTCTTATGTACGTAAAGTAGCAAAGTACTTTTATGTCAGAAGGAGAATTTCTAAGCTTATGTTTTAGAAAACACAGCTTACGGAAGGCAGCAGAACATACGTTGTCTATGTGTAGGTTCCAAGAGAGGTCATTAGTTATTGTTAGGCCTAGATATTTGTAGTTGTTAACCTGTTGTAGTGATGATGAGCCGAGGTTATAAGTAAAATGTAGAGGTGTTTTTGAACGAGTTATACAAAGACAAACAGTTTTTTGTGCATTGAATGCCATACCATTGTCATTACACCAGTTTAGTATGTTATTAAGACTCAAGTTCAAGTTCTGCTGATCACTAGAACAGCTAACTTGACGAAATAGCACACAATCATCCACGAACAGTCTGATTTGAGAAATATAACTACAAAATTGCTGATTTTGTACAAGCAGAGTTTTGATATCTTAACACGCAGGATAATACTAACAGAGAAGCTGAACAAAGCTAGATAATTGTGTTATGGACTTAAAATCTCCACTGGCTAAAAAATTACTCTAATGGGCCGAAAAAATTGCTCTTATATGCATCTGAACGTTCACCTTAAAATTCCTCTAATAACAGTGATCAAGAATAGAATACGTGTGCGAAAGCGACTTGAGCGTGACTGCAAAAAAAAAAAAAAAGATTTATATGTATGTTCAGTCTAAAAAGAGACCCCGTGCAGTCCAGTTTCAGTCGTTTCTCTGGGAACCCTTCAACTAGCGCTAAGTATGATGTACACCTCAGCGTACCATGGGGCGCGATGCGTCAGGGCTTTAACGTAAGTGCCGACGTTACATCGCAGTATAAGCTGCCGGTTGTCGGACAAGGTGGAAGATTGCGTGGCTGGAAAGCCCGCCAGATGCACACAACTACTCAGGTTACAAAATGAGTCAGCTTTTCATACGCCTGACTCATGGCTAGTAATATCAATTGTTACAGCTACCTACTTGAATTTCGCAATAAATCGGATCGCTCAATTTGTCAGATCACCAGAGAATTTTGTGACGTTTATGTACTTTTAATATTGCACATTCTTATTTATCTACTTGTATTTGCAGCCTGCTACTGCGACCACCGTTTAAGGTTTGGATGGCGACGTCCTAATCTATTTTTCTACAACAAGCGCACCAATAGGTGTGAAAGAAATGCAGAAATCTTAAACTGCAACGCATTCGCCTCTAAGCCTTTATGTGAGACGACATGCGTTCTCCCTGATGCAGCACGGTAGTCAGGCATTTAGTGGATTGCCGCACAGAAATATATGTAGCAATAAAATGATTTAGTGTTTTGGGCGAATTGTTGTGTATCCAAGTGTGTTTATTTACGGGTTGTTTTTGCAACGTTTACCTTTGGGTTTAACTGAACTCTGGTATGAGGTAATTGATGAGAAACAGAAAACTGTCGTCTTCAAGCAATGTGCGTTTGAAAACATTCAAAACCCTTTTCCTGTCAGAAAAATGGGGTTGGTCTGTGAACGCAGGACCAAAGTTTTTTTTTTCGTCTTTCTAGATCATTGCAAAATGTTTTTTGCTAATTTTTTTTCTTTCACAAGGCTTTGAATTTGACTTTAACACTGCACACTTACTTAACAGTGCGACACTTCTGTTAATACAAGCCATAATGGTGGTAATGCATGAAGCGATTAAACGCAGCAATCAAATGACATTCTTCATGAGCGATCAACTACCAACTAACCAAGTGAACGACAGTCAAGGTCTATAGAAATAGAACATCAACTATTGGACAACAGCGGATACAAATACGGAAGTGAACGCGCACCTTCAGGCCCCATTTGTGTAGTGCCCACTGACTACGTGTTCTTCGCGTATGATGCCACCGAGGCAGATGCGGTAATATGAGTGTCATGAAAGCTTAGCTTAAAAAAAAGAGACAAAAGCTTTTGGTGGAGCCTCCGTTGTTTAGATTTTAACGCTACTGTGCTGCGTTCATAGAAGCCAGCGCGTAGGCGTCCACATCCTTAGTTCTTCGCTACATAGATACCGTTATGAATGAGTGAAATATCAAGATCTGTGCAAATACAAGGAAACAAATATAATACGTTGGTTCCAGTGGCACCAGAAGCAAATAGTTATGCTTCATAAGGAGACATTCTGCCACATAACAATGCCTGTGTTTGGAGCTGCATTATGGAAAAATATAAATAAATATTCGATTTAGCCCGAGCAGTGTTCTTGACGTTACAGAACTGTGTGACGAAAACGTATACAGTACACCGAAAAAAATCAGGTTATTTTTACTTCGCGGGACGATCGCTGCAATAAGCATATCTACACCGACAGGGTGAGGGTAGCCAACTTGCATGCGGAATGTCTATGCAGGATGAAAGCTTGAAAAGTTCAATCATTTAGGACGCAGAATTTTCTACTGTTCTAGCGCCACATTTTTCCGCTAGCCATAGGAAAAGCTGTCATGGAAAATAATCACGGCAAAACGCTAGCCTTAGGCTGAAAGTACCACTTTAGGCCCAACCTCAAGCCAATAAAAAAGAGACTCTGCCTTGGTGGTGCTGCGAAAAACGTCACCACCAGCGCTCTCATCGCTGCCATGACCACAACTCTGTAGTGCGAAAGATACATCCGCTTGCAATTTTGCATGCCCCCTTTTTTCGCTGGTGATGTGGCACAGTGTACTGAACGTTTGTGACCTTAAAAACTATTTCCGTCAATGCAGCCTCTCCTCAATACGTATAAAGCTGATAAAAGCAAACTTCAGGTGCAATTCAAAAGTTGTTAGAGTTTTTTCGGTGTGTCGCAACTCGCAAGCGCAAGCGTTCACTGAATTATATCGATTTTGAGCCATACACTGAGACGGGCGTTCTGTAACACCTAAATGCGTTAAACTTGTGCCCACACATAACGTCAAGACGATGAAGCACAGCAACAATGAACCTCAGAATATGACGTATGAAGCTCGCTTTATCATGCACGGCACGCTCCGGCAACTTTCGCTTATGCAGTTGAATTCTCAATTCATATCTCACTTTCGGTCATTATAACTCTTTGATTTCGCATCCTAAATTGTTCTGTTGACGATTGTGTTCAAGTTTCAAGTATTTCAAATGAAGATACGCATGTGTGCACTTTCTCGGTATCTAACGAAAGGCGAATCAGAAACCTCCTAACTAGGAGTGGAAATTGTGAGGAGTGCAGAAAAAAGTGAGCGTTATGGTGGTAACCAGAAAGCGTTTTGCGGTTTACTTGTAGTTGCTATTTACTTGCTATTTACTTGCTACATCAAACCAGAACTTTGAGCCTTCAAAGCGCACATTCACGGTGCTGTGTGGTGACGACCAGAGCATACCATGGGTGGTCTTCAAGTACGCGATGTGCGATACTTATCGTCCATGTCACCAGTATGTCTTTAAATGTTGCACGGCGAGCACCGTCACCTCTTACCGCACTGCACGGTAAAATACATGTGGCGAACTTGACTATGAAGCTCCGCAAAGCTTCAAAATCAAGTTTGCCCTGCTTCTTCGTTGAGGGTACTCAGAACAATTGCAGCCTAACTATACTATCATCCTGTCACTGCAACCGGCTGTGGAACATGTGGTCACCACTTATTCAACATTTTCACAAAGGCATGTATTCAGCGTTCCCACCCTAATGCTTCCTGCGACAGCTACAAAAATTGGTAATATTGCAACTCTTTACGTCCGTGGCAATTCGCAATGTCACAACAGCGTCAATTAAAGCCTAGCTATGCTGCTTGCATGAAAAGATCTAACATGAAGTCAAACTTCCTGATAATATCACACCTTTCGGTTAAATAAGGTGTAGACAAAAAACACAGGGCAGGTTTTTCATAAAAAGAATCTACTTCGCAATTATCCCGGACAGAATGTTCTCATAAAAAGCATAGTCTTGAAACAGAATTCTTAGATGGTAAAACATAAACGATCGGTACTTTGGCAATGCCCTGTCGGTCTTCAGTTAGAAGAAAACAATGAGAAAGTAGCCTGTACCATCACGGACGCCAGAACCTCCCTTAGTTTATACTTGTTTTTTTTTCAGCGAAAGCAGATAAAACTAGATTCCTTTTAAAGCAGTTTTAGACAAAGTCACCTGGCAAATCCTTTCATCTAGGTATCTGCGCAACTGAATATTCTCTTAGAGTCTTTTAGATCCACTTCATACGAGAGTTGAGTGGGATAAAATGAGATATGGGGCAAAACGAGAAATTTTTGTCTGTACCAGCCTCTGCAGTTCATAGGAAAACCTCCTTTCTTTAATTTTATTTTCCAGTAATAATTGCTTGTTCTTGTCAACCTTTTCGTGTGTAAAAGTTGATAATTGCTCAGAACGTTCGCGCGGGAATGATTATGCGACTGGTGTCAGTGTGTTGGGGACCTGTCAAAAAGGAGTGACATCCTGCACAGCCGAATTTGCGAATCCGTGGATGAACCTACTGACGTAACTATTTATGTTGCTACTGTAGACTACAGGGTAATTAACACCAAAAGTTTAGCTCATTTGGTGCTTAGAAAGAAAGCTGTCTTCTTGCCAGTGAGAGCGGTAAAACACTACAAAAAGACCTTTGCGAGTGTCTTATTACGATCGATTAGGTTACGCTGATAATATATTATATTTATTCATCTAGGAGGGTTTGAACAAACAAAAATGTCATGTAGAGCTTCCTGAGAGAAAAACGACATGAAAAACCATTGATCGCAGTTCAGGGCATGACCACGACTCCCGGCGTTCACGCTGCGTCCAGGTTTTTCCGAGCTACCAAAGATGCTCTCAAGAGACGCCTAATGAATGGCGGATTGTTCAAGTAAAGTCGTTCACTAACACGGCTTGGAAGTAAGTTTTAACAGCGTTTTTTTTTTCTTCAATAGTCATATTGAAAAAAAGATGCGAGAACTCCGAGTCTAACACAATTTTAAATTCATTGCCTCACTAAGCCCGGCGAACGAAATGAAAAGCCGTGAAACGCCTGAGGAGAAAACAGCAAAAGGAATTGAGGAAGAGATGTAAAAAATTCTCTAGAATCCAATCGTTGAATATTTCGATGAGTTGAAAGCATTAAAGAGAAGACAGCGCTAGCACAAATAAAGACTGCCGGTTTTTTTGTGAGCAAGGAGTTTCGAAGCAACACAACACCGGCTTCCGTCTAGATTCAATACGTGGAGTCTAAGAAAACGGATCTGCGTAAGGGCCCACAGAGTGAATTGTATGTCTTTCTAGATCTGGATAAATGATCTTTTTCAATTGTTTCGTTTTGTCATACACAAATTTTATATTAGCCCCGCAGGTAGGGGCAAAGTGAGACATCTGGAACATTTGTTATTCATTTTTAGCAATGCTTTGAAGAGTCGCAACCCGGTAATATTTATCTAGCACATACCTTGTAATCGAAGTAAACTTTCTGAATGAGTGCCTAATCGTAAGAAAAGAAAGAAAAACAGATATAACAATTTTAAACGCTTTTTTTCCGCATTTTACCCCACCTCTCACCAACTCTTAGACGCTATTTCATTTCATTACAGAAATGAATCGCGGTGGTTCTAAACGTTACGTATAGCTTTAGAAGACCTTTATTACTCTCTGCTACGCAAGGACATGTTAAAATGTATTATTTCTTTTATCACGGACAAGGGCGTGAGATGTTTTTTACAGATTAACGTGACATGTCTTCGCAGTCGCTTTTTTTTCATTCTTGACGTTTATTTAGGCGCAACTCTAGTAGGTTGAAATAAAAGCGTCTACGTGCAGTAATCAGGGATATCTGTCGGTTTAAAGGTTGCTCTGGTTCTGTGTGAGTTTTATTTCAGTGAAATTGACGAATGCGTTTAGGGCTCGTAAGGTAATTTTATTATCTATGTTGTTTGTTATCTAAACCATTATTTGATTATGTGAAGAGGTAAGGAGCTTGAAGCTGTAGTAACCTCCGTAGAAAAAAAAATCATGTAAAATAAGAATGGCTGAACATTACTTCATAACTGCTTCAGATTAATGGAATACGGTTTTTATATATTTTAATGCGTGAGAAAGCGAGGTATGCTGCCTAAATTCTCTACGCTATTCAAAAACGCTGTTAAACTTCTCGTCGAAGCACTCGTAAGTTGTAACAAGCGGTATAGCAATTGTTTTCCTGAAGACGGCCCTCGCGAAGTCGTGTGAGCACCATACCAGTGATAGGTTTCATGCACAGGTTACGCCTCTTTCAGATGTGCGTTACTTTGATTTTTCTAGTGGCCACTGTCCCCGAAAGTTTAAGGAAATACAATACCTTGAGTCCGAACGTGATTGCAGAATGCGATAGGCGGAAACGTTTCGAAAATATACCGTACATCTTAAAAACTAAAAAAGTAGGAAGCAGACATGGCATATTATTGTTTTTATGACCGACAATAATCTATGTGAATACTGCCACTGTGCAATGAAAGGATGAGCGATTAATGGACAAGAAGTGGACCATTATTTGTCTCGTAAAACACACCAACAAATTCACTGATTGCAGCACAAGTTTACAATATAAGGTCCCTCTTAGGTGTGCTCACTTTTACGTAGCTGAGATGGGCTGCTTTATTAACCGTATGTTGTTGCAACATGAGATCACCAACAGGGCGTTCACATTCTCGTCATCCTTCATATTGTCAACTTCCGACTTGGTGGTACAGTGGCTATGGCACTCAGCTGCTGATCCGCAGGTGGCGGGATCGAGTCACGGTCCTGGCAGCTGCATTTTCGATGAAGGCGAAAATGATTATAGGGCGCCACAATTTTATGTTTATAATTGCATTGTCGACTGAGTAGGTGCATTCCAAAACATTATGAAGGCCCAGTTTTGTACCGGGGTAGAAATGAAAGCATGCTTTTATTCCTACGCATCGATAATAGCATTGTCACATGCGTAAGCCAAGCGTCTATTAAAATGCATAAGGAGGAAACCAAATATCTTTACAGTCATTATTCACGTACACCCACACGTGTGCCGGATGGATAGATTGGCATATTGCATAAGAATTTGCATGATGAGCTTTCGTGCTTTCTTTAGTATCCAGTATTGAGCACATCTTCAGTTGTTTGTAGGCTTTTCTGGTGTCAAGACTTCTTTGTTTCGTGCCTGTTTGCAGGTTCTGTTCGGTTTAGAATAAACGGCTCAACCCTTTAGCTAATAAACCGAAAAATCACATTGTACTCGCCGTACACTTAACCGCGTATGCAGTGAGAGCACGCAAGACTCATTCTCTACGTTTTCTGTTCTCATTCTCTCAATTTTATTGTCCATGTTTCGTCTCTCAGGTACTGCTGGTCTGCGTGCATAGCGCACTCGCCATGACTATTCACCGGTTGTTACATTACATGCGTACGTATGCTTACCTCATATAGGAGACGAAGTAGCCATGACGTGGTAGCGCTTTCTGTAAACCTTTTGATGTGCGCTCATTCAATTCTTACGCGCCTTGTCAAGCAACTTTGAATACCCGTAAAATTTTGTTTGTGATCACAAATTGCAAAGTATAACAACTTCAATGTTATTTTGTTGTACTATTTCAGGCTGTGTAATTGATTGTAGGGCAATAAAAAGTCGGCCTGGGTGGTAAGTGGCTACGGCATTTGCCTGCAGATCTATAGCTTGCGGGTTCGACGTCTGACAGCAGTGTTCGCATCTAGATGAAGGTGAAATAGTAGAGGCCCGTGTACATACTGGCGATGTGAGTGCGCAATAAAGAGCAGCAGATGTTTGAAATCAAGATGCTTTGGAATTTCATGATGCCACGTCTAAATGGAAAGATATGGCGATATTTAGTTCACGTAGTGCACTAAATTCGTAGCGCACGGTGGGAGAGGAGATTTAACGATAATGCAACGCTCGTGTATTGCAGTTCCTAACAATTTGACAAGTCACTGTGTAAAACAGAAGGTGAGAAAGCTTCTAGAACCTGCCGCTTTTCGCCTGATTGCTCGTGTGATGTGTCTTTTTTGCGCATGTAAATCTTTTAAATTTTGTACGTGAAACTCACGCGAAACACGATTAATATATTAAGAAGCGTCTACTTGCCACTGCTGTCGATGCCCACTATACTCAGTGCCTTAGTACCACAGGGTTCACGCACCACCATGCTATTTCCATAAAATGACTCAAGGAACGGTTGTAATGGCTGAAACTTCCATAATTATATATTGTATGTAAACATTACTAGTATCACGCAACAAATATCTACGGGAATAAACTATTTTGGGAGACATCAAGTTTATGCGTCAATGTGGGTGGCTTCCTGCGCAGTATAGGCAATGTGCATTTAGTTTAATAATGCTAGACTAGTAGCCCTAATTAGTCTTTGGCTGACTGCGGGAGTTTCTTTTATTTTTGCTGACTCATGAACGACAGATACCATTAACAGATCATAAGGCACAACTTGTGGCGGTGCAAGGCGTATGATTTTATTGAAACTAAAAATAAAAGCCGTACAAGCGATCAAAAAGGGGAGCACGGTAGTTATACACCTATTTACGCATACGTGACGTCTTCACGCAATATAGAATGCTCATATTAATAACGTCATCAAAGATAACTTCTGCATAATACGTTTAAATACACTTCTAATAAAGTTCTGTTGACTCATATGGAGATACAATGAATGACATGACTCACAAAGGGGTTAAAATAAAGTATGCTTATGCGTGACGATTGTAAGACCGCTGAAGTAACGGTAAAATAGGCTGCCAGCAAAATGTATGCGATCAGTAATGAAACATGCTGCCTATCAATAGAAGTCGGGTTTTCATCATATCATAGAGAGGAGAGGGATGCATTAGTTCATAATTACTGCAAAAAAAGCATGCGAACAAGGGCGAGTCAATATTTATCTTAAAAAACCTTTTTTTTTTCTTAGAAACAAAAAGGTGGCTTTCACAGTGTAAAAAATCACGTACTAACGCCTCGAAGCTCGCGCGTCAACAATTCATGACATTAAAAATTCACTTTAGGTTAGCTCAATTTTTTTGGCATTGATCGCTCTTCGTATTTGTAGCGATATCGGGAGGTACACTAATTTGCAGTGTCGTTTAGTCTTAGCTAAAGTACGGCTCGGTGTGGCGGCGCCACGCAGAGGGCCACTGCATCCGGCATAGCCTTGCATTCAAGCGTAGCTGAGGCACACAGTGCTACTTGGTTAGGAGGAAGACACTATCACACCCCTAGCTGCCAAAATTCTTAAATCTTGTCTGCGAGCTGGTTGCCCCTCTCCGCTTTCAATAATCTGGACTCCTGGCCATCAGGGCCTCGCAGGCAATGAGGTGGCGAGTGCCGCCGCCCGCGAGCTGATGCCTCGCCCGAGCCACTGCCTCGCCTACCGATGACCCCTGTGTTCCAGAAGAGGACGCTCCTTTTTTAACTAATAGATAGATGATTACCCACTACCGAGACAACCACCGCCGTTTTCCTCCGCCCTGCAAAGGACTCAAGAAGGTGGACGACAGAATTATTCTGCGGTGGTTTACCAATACTTTACTGTGTCTGGCAGCGCTTAAATACGTTGACCCTTCCTTTTCCGGCCTCTGCCAGTACTGTGCGGAGGTGGCTGACACCTACCACAAGGTATGGTCATGTCAGCTCAATCCTTATTAACCCCCGAACCCAAATTAAACTACAGAGGACTGGGAGGCGGCCCTGCTCGATTGCCAGGACCTTGCAGCTCAACGAGCCATGGTCCAGCGTGCCATGACAGCGGCCACGGCCAATGGGGTCCCTGACTAGGGACTCCACCTAGTTCTTCATTGAGGCTGACCCACTAGAGGCTAGTCTCCCTGACAACATTTTTTTCTTTAATAAATGTTTACTACTACTACTACTACTCTAAACATTTCATGGGACGCCTATTCGCATGGGGATACGCTGCGGCAGCGCCGGTTCCACCACTGGTGTCCCACTGCTTGGTGTACTACCGAAAATAATTTGCAAACAAATATTTCCTTTATGACATCACTGGAGAGAACAGCAATAGAAGGAAAGGTCGGAAACCATGGGGAGAACGTTCACTGCGAAATTTCTTTTTTCCTACTTCGCATGCGAGCGGAAAGTTTTAGTGTTCTCCGGCATGTCTTTTAGCCGCTTTGGTGACGCTTACAATCGTTCAATTTAGTTTTCGGCGAAATCGGCAAGAGCAGCTATATTTAACAACAAAACTGTGCGCATAATGATCCAAAGAATATCCATGAGTAACCGAACCGATGCTCAAATTGTTAGCATTAGCCAGCAGGCTGCGTCGTACTTGGCTGAATCACGTCTCTTGTCACAGCTAACATGATTTCTCTCAGATTTTAAGTACCAAACAAAAAAGATGTTCACGGGAAGGATGAGGCGCGAAGCGATGAGAAACAGTTAAACATCGAATGCTGCTAAAAATGGTTTCAGATAGTTGGCTTGTTTTCATCGAGGCAATCTCTTGAGAAAAAAACGTCCACAAATAAAATTTTCGTTCTCGACAGATTTTCTGTGCTCAAAGCATGTATTTCTCGAAGCAATAATGAGTCCATTACATGTAGTTCTTTGACATTATTAAAAACAGAGACTTACAATGTTTCTAACTGGCTATGTACCTATCAATGAGCAGGAAGGATACTTCGCGTCTTGTCAACTGCATGTTGAAATTTAAAAAAAAGCATGAATTCTGGAGCTGAGTCATTGCGCAGCCAAACCTTTCATAAAATATTTTGTGAGCAGCAGGTAGGCTCTCATCAACATGACACTACGCTTACGTTAGGTCTTTTAATGCTTGCACTGAACGGGTTGACTATGCACTGATTTAAAATGAATCACCCCGCTCAAATGATGGAACTAAATACTTGTGCTGACTCGTTAACACTTGGAAACTTTGAAGACCTTTGCAGTACTGGAAACTCCAAGGTTAACAAAGTCCAGCGCAAAACATGTGATACATCGATTTAGCCATGTTTGTTTAATACAAGGTTGACCTGATCCACAAAGCCTATTGCTGTTTCCGTTCACTGCACGTCACATTATCTTTGCCGTAATACTTGGCACGCTGACCAAGTGAGGCAACCGAGTGTGAACCAACGTGTGAAAGCACTGAGACAGTGCAAGGGGGAGTGAAATCAAGCCTTAAACAAAAGGCTTTCCCCACTTCACTTGATTCAAAATTCACAAAGTAAAAAACATGAAAGCAAAATAAACAAAACATTGTTTCTTTACAGTTCATTCATATATATTATTTGGACTGAGCACCATGGTGCCTACGTTGCTTCACGTCGCCTGTTCTTGCTTTATTTGTGTTTGTGTTATTTATTGGCTGTATAAAATGCAACAAATAGTGAGTCTCTGTGGACGACGCCACTCTTGCGTTGCTGCAACTGAGCAACACTCCATTCCTGTAAGCCTATGTGTTTTTTTTTCTGAACATTGATGTTTCACGAGGCGTGCCTCTCCGAGTCCTGCCCATCTTTTCAAAGATACTGTCAGGGATATTTAGAAATTAATGATGAAGCAAGCAGGTGGTAATAACTTTTTGAAATAAATCAGTCACCAGTATGTCCTTTTTCATCATTCCGCGAAGAAACGAGGCGAGCACCAGATGTCAGCAAGCCCTAATGAACACCTTATAATGTGCCTGATGCCTGTGAAACACTATGGCTGAGCAGTTCGTTATATTCGTGAAGGTTTTAGATAGCCGCTCGTTCTGTTAGGTTTGTTGCCATGATCGCTCGCCTCATAAGACGCATGTGCAAGGTCATTTTACTAACGATTTTGAAAAAGCGTTATTGCCCTTTTCTGCTATACTCACTATACAACTGTTTGTACACTTTTTGTAGTTTTTACAGCGCAAGCTGTTGTGAGATCAAAACACTGGTAACGCGCGGCGTCGTAGTTCTCCGTCACCAACGCCGCCGGTGTCCGTAACGAGTAACGCAAAAAATAATAAAAACTAATTTGAAGCCAGGTCCACTGCGTGCCAGCCTAGTATTCTACCACTGAAGCACGCCAGTGCTTGAGACTCGTTTCTCAACTGGCCTTAACCAGGCTTGATGTCGGGAAAGGAACCGCGTTAACACGAGTAATGAATCGTTTTAAATATCGACAGACCAACCACGCGTCACAAAATTCGAACTGCATAACGAGCGGGTGGTCTAATGCTCCACCTCAATACCTGGCTCTTTCTTGCCTATGAAGTATGGCGCATACCAGTTCAGGTACAATTTTTCACAGCGCTCAGCCATTGCTTAAAAGAATTATACAAAATTCTGAGCATAAGTGTAGCGCATACCACGCTTCTCGAAATAGGAGGAAGGATAGCGTACTGAATACAGGCCTAAGATACAAAAATATGATTTTTATGGCGTAGTGGCTATCCAGCAAGTCTACTTGTAGCAGTTACCCAAAGACCGTTTCGAAAAGGCTTTGAAAGGCCGCTCTTGAAGCTTTCGCTGGGACTTTTCTGCGCGTTGCGTACAGGCCTGACATTTTCTTTTCTTTTGTGAACTTGAGTATACAAGCATAACTTCATGATATCAGATGCACTTGCGGCTTTTTGAAGTAACATGAGTCCCTGGGCTCTGAAAACGACGACTCGTTACGTCGCATTGCAGCCAAATCAAAGTTACAGTGCCTACGTCCCGTTCTGCATTTATTTCTCAACTTTTTGTCAGAACTTCCCACCACACTGCGAAGCTTTTGAACGACAAAATTCTTGTCTTATATTTGTCTTTTCTTGTTTTTGAAGATGATAAAATGATAGTTTGAACTTCAGTACAATGTTCATAGCACTCGCGAAGTAAAAAGAAGCATGAATAACAGAAATGGCGTGCTTTCTGAGAATCTCTATACCTGCTGAGAATGTGCCAATAAAACTGCTGAAATAATTCGCTGCAGTTGGCCGTGTAGTATAGTTTTATCTACAACGTATCGCGATTCGTTACGTTATCACTCAGAAAATTTTTTTCTTACGGGCCCAGCAGCTTCACCATCTTGTAGGATTCATCCCAAATTCTAATGGTAAACAGACTAAAATAAAAAATACATAAAGTGGTAATGACTGCTTTGAGAGACTGGTATGTAAGCGTTGCTTTATTACAAAAGGTTTACATATTGTTAATACAAAAATAACAAAAGTATCGCAAAAGTTACAGGTTCCAGTGGAGACCACCGATGCAATAATAATATTTCTTTCTATCTGAAAATGCGGAAGGTACGTTTGCTGGGTATAGATATTATAAGTTTGGCGCTAAGTACTAAACGTTTATTAGTTACTCAACATGAATCAGGGGTTTATCTTATTGCAGGAAAACCCTAGATCGGTTGGTAATAAAGCTAGAAACATAAAATATGCGACTTTTAGCACATCGCCTACACCTAAAACCCACCTGACTGGTGATGTAGATCTCCATTAACAGAAAAGAACGGTAACAGGCACCCTCTAATTCACGCCTCCATGACGTCATTAACTTTGCAGTAACGTCAGTGCCGCGAGTAGGGTTACACACGCTTCTCGCGGCACTCGCTTGTTACAGCCGTTGAAGAACCTTTCTCACTCTTCTCCATGCACCAAACACTAGAGTCTAGCACGATTCAAAGCACCTAAGTGAACAGTCTAATCACGCAAAATATTCATTATATATCTTAGAGGACCCGTGAGCCCGCAGTGTACGGAGCTGAGTCGCTGGGAGAGGTGGTTTGGTGGCAGTTTCTTTCCTCGAAATGCTTATGTCGCAGAGCTATCTCGCAAATTATTGTACGCAGTAACACCTGCCTTGTCGTTACCCTCTGGAAATCATCAATTGCTGGCAACGTTCACTGCGTATACTCCTACTGCGTATACGCAGTGGAGTATACGCAGTGAACGCCACCCTTGCAATTGCTGAACTTTTTGAGGTTTACGCAGTAATATAACAACGGTGTAATGCCACGTCCCATTTAGAAATTCTGATTGATAAAGAGCGGTTTGCGCTGACGTATTTTGAACACCAATGCACGTGTAACGTCAATGCAGCTGCTCATTTATTATGCTTATTTTGCGCTGCCAAGTGTAAAAACTCATAGGCGAATGTAGCGAGGCTTTCCTTCTGATTCTGAGAGTTTGAATAGAATATTTCACAATGATACTGTATTTTATGGGTAGAATTCTCATTGTGTTGCTGCCAACCTGTTTTTTGTTGACTTATGCCACCGCACAACTTAAGGAACGAAGAGATCCAGTTGGTAAGAACATGCGTAGTCACGTTGTCTTGGTGTTGAATATGACATTCAGGCAACTCAAAGTGAAACGTGATATTTGGTGATCATGTCGCTCGAAATGGAACATCAAAATACAAGCGATACACACGAATCTGTGACAGTGGCGATCACAGTCGTCGGTCGATGGCAATGTGTTCGTTTGTGGAATGCCGTGGCTCTCGTTTCAGATTTGTCATTGATCTTGCGTTCGCACAAGATTAGGCTAAATTTTTCTTGCTCTGCGAATCGTCTCACCCAAGCATTCTGAAAGAAACGTCAGGTTTGCAAATATCACGACGATACCTGCCATAAGGGTGGAGACAATTTCGTTTGTTGCGAAAGCCCAATTTTAATAATTATAAGTACTCCCCGTATTCTTATCTAAATCCCAGGTATCCCAGGTGTCCTTATCTAAAAGGGAAAAATATCCCAATGTTTTCTAAAACAGAGCTACTAACTGCATGATGAATATTGTTGCACGGGACGAGTGACATTTTTTTAAAATTCCGAATTGCGTAATATGGCTAGCGTCTTTTGTTTACTAGTTTAGAAGCAACTAAGCTGTGCAACACATTCAAAATGCAAACTTGTTGCTCAGCTTGAAAGACGTCTAATTAGACAATTCCTAACATTATCTTTGTTGGGTATACACATTTATGGTTATAACACACGCCAGTGAAGTACAAAGAAACTACCCTGTGACAAGCCTGCGCGAGCACCTTTATGCACACTTTTCGCAATGCCCCTTAGTGTGCGCTCACACTTGAAAAAAAATGTGAAAATGAAAACACCAGAGTGGCCGGAAAACGATGACTGCGTGCGTTGGAGATGTTCACATTCGTTTTGCCCCATCCCGCTACCAAGGTGGTCGCTAGCTTAAGAATTTGCAATTGTAGCTTAATTGCAAATTCGCTTGCGTATGTACTGTAGCGACTCAAAGACGATGAACTGCTTTGGCGGAGAAATGGGGGAAGAGAGAGAAGAAGAAAAAAGTATTCTGTTTATGTCAGTGTCGGAATTGGTATATGTATACATGCCCACAAGCGTGCGTACGAACCTTTATAGAGTATCGTTGAAGCCCCTTAGAAAAAAATATCTGGCCAACCCCTGATCAAGCACCATCATCATAAGGCCACTACTGTGTGTAGAGCAACTAAAGTTAAAATAATCATTTTAGATCCGTCTACGCACTTGCTTTTTTGCGATTGTTTTAGGCAAAAGAATCATGCTCTAGAAAATTACATTTATTGGTGAAACCTCAATCTCTCTCTTTAAGTTTTTGTTTGCGCTGAAAAATACCTGTTTTTTTACTAAGCTGATACCTATTTAAAACAATTGTCTAAAAATAAAAAAAATCCTGCAATTCAAGCAACACAAGAGTAGAAAAGGACTACTCACCAGGTAACTATATACGAATGAAGTACGGAGATAACTTACGCTATTATTGAGACCAATTTTTCTAGGTTGAATGGTATTTTAGAGTTTGCGTTCTCTACTAATTGGTATGAAATGGCTTTCCCTAAATGAAGAGTGCAATACAGCTGAATCCCACATTGTTGTTAATATAATCTCTACTAGGAGAATATCATTGCTGACGTTTGTACTTTATGAAATTGCAAATCACTAAAGGGACTTACAGTCTCACCAACACAAATATTAGGCGCTCAAACTTGAAGTATTCAAAAAAGAAAAAACAAAACACTCTACCAATGTTAGGCACACTTTACAAAGCAAAATAAAGAGAGTGGTGCGAATTATTAGTTACTGTCGACGTGTATTAGAAGAGGAAAGTATCATATTACATGCCAAGCTAGGTCTTATTATATACTACTTGAATTCTTTTTTTTTTTGAGGTTGCAACAATTTTGAAGACGATTGTGCTTTCCCTACCGGTATGTGATCTACCACTGCACAGCTTGCATTCTTGTCACATTTCAATTATTGCCTCGCCCTGGTTGTCTAAAGGTTAAGGTACTCGGCTGTGGACCTGCAGGTCATTGCGACAAATCGCGGCTGTAGCGGCTGAATTTTCAATGAAGGCGAAAACGCTGTACGCCCGTGTGCTCAGGTTTGGGTGCACGTTACAGAACCCCAGGTCGCCGAACTTTCCGGAGTCCTCCACAACGACGTCTCTCATGATGATATGAAGGTTTTGGCACGTTACACTCCGATTATCAAAAACATGCCAGTAATGTTTGCGGAATCAGTTAATACTAGAGGGGAAGCTCCTCTAGCTCGGGACAAGTCTCTTGGCGCGCGTGTTCACTAGTTTGCAAGGCCCGCTAGAGGCACAGCTGTGCAATAGATAGTTCATAGTTCCCCCACTAGATGGCACGCCGCCATTCAAGGCAGAGCTGTTAACGGCAGCGTGCCGAATCAACAGGTGCTTAGACAATAACTCAGTGTTCATACTCAGTGTATAGAGATATATATAATAGAATGAAGGACCTTATACATAGCTTTTCGGGACATCACTGGAACGTATGATGAAGTAATTAGGAACTTTTGTGGGAGATATTGAAGGAAGTGGGCATGGGGGACGATTGCATACGGCTTTTGAGAGCAATATACCTAAAAATGCAGTTTGCATGAAATGGGAAGGAATCAGTTGCAATGACAGCGTTCAAAATAACAAGGGGCTGAGACAGGGATGTCGTTTGCCCCACTGTTATTAATGCTGTACATGGTGAGGATGGAAAAAGTACTAGGAGGTAGCAACCTTTATTTTAATCTATTACACTAACAGTCTGACGCGATGATGGAGCAGAAGTTTCAAGGTCTATTTTATGCAGTTGGTATTGCCCTGTTGCATGAAAGTAAAGAAGATATATATCTGCCAGTAGGGATATTTGGAAAGCAAGACGATGCTCTGGGACTACGAGTTAGTGCAACAGAATGTGTATTGATGGCATTCAATGATCACGAAGACCAGGTGGTCTCAATCCAGAGCCAAGAAATACCGAGGGCAAGCGTGCACAAGTGCCTCGGAGTAGGGGAAAAGGAGGGAGACGAGGTAAATAACGGACTATTGTGCAAGTGAATCTTGAAGTGAGAGCCCGCCAAATAGAGGCGGTGCAGAAGCAGTGGTAACAGAACCTGGAATGGGAGCAGGAGTGAGAAACGGCGGCCAAGCGGTGAAAGTTGTCGCTACTTGCTATTAATGGTGCTGACGCACGCTTCAAGCGCGACTTCCTCGATCCCTCGTTTGGCAACAGCTGTAAAATATCAAACCGCTGGCTGTCTCACCGCAACCGCACCATCATCGCCTCCATCCGCAACGAACGGTACTATGCGAACGCTACAGTATATTAGATAGTGATGCCTTATAGAAGTACATAAAAACTGCAGTTTAGTGAGGGTATTCCAGATGGCGCTGTACCGCTACTCTTCGATTGGCTGCTGTGCGGATTGTACCTAGGTGTGCGGCAAACAAGTGCCTCCCTCAGTCTCTAGGATGTTTACCGTATGCGGTGGATTGTAGGTCAGGCATAGACCAAGCAGAGTGGTGGGCGCGTTGCGTTGCGGCGGCTTGTGCTCGTCGCCAGACAGACACTAAGACAGGCACACCGAGAGGCAGACAGATGCATAGATGAACATGCGGGCGGACGCATGCACAGACGGACGGATGGATGAACGCACGCGCGCACACGCGCGCAGACGGACTAATGGAAGGACGGACAAATGCATGCACGGACG
Source organism: Rhipicephalus microplus (assembly GCF_013339725.1). Lineage (NCBI taxonomy): Eukaryota > Metazoa > Arthropoda > Arachnida > Ixodida > Ixodidae > Rhipicephalus > Rhipicephalus microplus. The sequence continues at coordinate 77,130 of NW_023612227.1, forward strand.
GACGGACGCTTCACCCCTCTCACCATCATTCACTCTGTGGATATGCTGTGATCTCTTTCAAGATTGCGACACTTCGCGAACATTACAGAAATACTTTTTTGAAGACTAGTCGGTTCATACTTGAAAAATCGAATTGCTGCACAAGCTTGAAGGAAAAACAAGGGAGACAGAAAAGAGACAATAAACAGTTGGTAGTCTGCGCTCTTTCCTGTCTCCCTTGTTTTCCTTGGAGCTTGTGCAGCAAATCAATTTCTCAAATATTACAGATTTTTCTGTAGCCTACATGGTCTCTAGCCATAACGCTACAATATTCAACGGCACGTCTATAAATGCGTGCCGATGCGCTTCACTACTTGCCAGTTCATCGACTGTCGATGCTGTGTTCGCCACTCTCAGTGTCAGTTTGTATTGCCGTAGCCTAACCTTCTGTTTTCTGGCCACAAATACGGCCGAATAAAGAGTTTGATCTCTTATATAAAGTTTGCTTCCTGGTTCGACGTCTTGATCCGGTGATAATATTGTTTACATGATAGCAAAAGAAGACGCAACCATCTCAATTTATTCGTTATGTGAAAGTATTGGTTGACTGAACTTGAAAGGGTAAACATGCTATCCAGTGATGTCACCGGTAAGAAAATATCAGGCAGTCTACTTTGCCACTACTGTTGGCAACATTGGCACCAGAACATTACACAACGCGAATATATTTTTTTTTCAGTTCTGCCACCTGGTGATGAACCATTGCTTGAGTTGTGCGCCCACATGCCCAGTATTGTCTTCCTCACTGTGAGCTTTATTCAGTGCTTCACAAAAGGCGTCTTTATGAATTAACCTTTTGTCAAACTTGTTGAATGTTTTAGCAAAGAGAAGACGAGGCTTGCGACCACCAAACTTCACATAAATAAGATAGCGAATTCCTCACTGTGAGAACATGGGAACAAATGAAACGCAGTAGAAGAAAGCACTCATTTCCAACTCGTTTTAAATAAAAGCCCAATTAGTACATTACCAGTCGAATGACAACACGTGCACGCACTAGACTTTCAGCTCGGCAAAATAAACATTCTCGAACCGCGACGGTGCCAGGGCTGGAGTGCTTCCGCAGGCTTTGCTTAATTTGTGTATCGAGTGCGCTTCTGCAATGTCATGGTTGGCTGCGACCAAGACAAATACACAAGTTAGGTAACAGCTGTCGTAATTCACCATGATGAACCCAGGAAACCAGCACAAGCTTCTACACTCGCAAGCCAGAAAACCGTATAGGTGTGCTGGGGAGAATTTCAAAGAGTATTGGCAAAGTTTTGTTTTGAAGACGAAAGCTACAGGGGGCCATCCTCTGAACCGCTAGTGAGGGGGTTGCCGTCTGCCCTGATTTAATTACTTGAGTCATCATATGCAGACCAGCCCATAAGAAACGCCTTTATGCGGTGGTAGAAAATAATACGCATTCGTTTATACCCCAACTACAATACCGTAATATTCACCAAACATTTTCGCAAGAAGCATCTCGGCAGACGTCATGGCACAGGTCCCAGAACTCACCTCTAGCCCTGTGCATCATGTGCTCTGATCCACCTCGTCACAAGGATTCGACTGCTTTCAATGGCTCAGCCTACAATGACATGAAGGATGGGCTTAGGTCGTGCGAGAGAAGGATGTCATCAAACTGAGCTTCGTCCGCTTTCAGGTCACCTCTTTGAACGACTCCTGGTGGCATCTACTACGAGACAGAATCACCGACACAGTTCACGTTCAAGGCTGCAATAGCTGCTGTCGCATACACGTGCCGCGCATAAGGCGCACATGGAATTGCGGGAGCGGAAGCAAATAGGTATAAAATGGCGCGCCAGCTCTTCTTGCTGCCATTTTCTTGTCGATTGTGAGAAAAACAGATAACTTTGAACTTCTTGCCTCCGCTCCACCACGCCGTCGAACTTAAAACAGCTGATGTCTAGCTTGACCACCTTCTTGCTAGCCATTGGCGTCTACGCCACCGAGCTACGCTAATTCTATCCACCACCCCACAAGTTCTCTGCGCCAGCATGACTCACTTAGCGAAAGCTGGTTGCTAGACTGCACAAATTTTTGCAGGTGTACCTTTCATTAGAACACCAGCCACTTCATGCAGCCGGTGCTCTGGCGATGACGGTTTTAGCTACAAAGAACAGGTGGCTTACTTCAGATAATTGCCCTATATGGTGTTCTCGTGGGTGCACCGGTCACATTGCACGTTACTGTAATAGGAAGAAACAATCTACCACCGCGCCATCCAAGACAATTCATCCAGCCCTATCATATTACGACCCACTATAGATTGTGTCTTCAACGTACCACCCTGTTGAAATAGCGGTCCTTCTATGTCTCCACACCGTCGCTCATTATTGCCGATGTGGTCTCAATTCATCATTCTACAATGGTAAGTCATAGTCGAATGCTAAGAGGCAGCAACTGCGACATTGCTGATATGTATTTTTCCGGCGCAGCCCCTCGACTGTAATAGAAGTGCTTTTGGACGCTGTCCACGAGGCAGAAGCCGCGTTTGGCGTCATGGACGCCACACCGGTAGACTCTGTTGCTATCTTTCGCGACATGATTACCTCAAGAAACACAAACAAAATATTTTCGCTTGTGAACTGTTCCTTTGTAATGACACGAAGATGGAATTATGTGCGCAGCGTGTTGGCTTTCGACTGTGTGCCAGTTTTCCATGCTGAATGCACATACTGGACAAGTTTTGCCACTCTCAGGGTTATCTCTAGACCAAGCTGCTTCCTCGGCGATGCTTTCGGTTGCAGCCTTGCTGAAAGTTTTACAGTGAAGAACGTTCGCTGCTGCTGTACCTGTGTGAAGAATTTATTATTTCTACTTTGTTTAAATTTCTCTGAGCCGGACTTTGACAGGAGAACATCACATGCACACTTGTTCTTAACAACCGCAGCGCGACCACTCGTACGCGTTTCTCGAACAAAGCGATGTGTGCTGAACGGACAAGTCAAGGACATGCTGCGACGCCGTGTAATTGAATGTGCGAAATCTTGCCAGCGTCTTATGAGCCCTTTTGAATAATAATAATAATAATAATAATAATAATAATAATAATAATAATAATAATAATAATAATAATAATAATAATAATAATAATAATAATAATAATACCATTATTTTCATCAAACGTTCATACATGATGATATTGTCAACCAAAACACAAATATTACGCATATATCGGTGCAACATCGGCACGGAGTTATTAAGTAGTGTCCTGCCTTATTTTTAAAATGCATACATACGTAACTCTAAAGACCGCAATGCTTATTACGCGGCGTTGGCTATGCAAGCTATGACCTAAAAATACGAATATGCCCTGCGTTTCACTAAAGAAAAATACAGGGTGCTGGCCCCTCCGAGTAACTTTGCGCTTTAGAAAAAATTCGTTTTCTCAAGTTAGTGCTACAATAACGCCCAAATCGCGCGAAGAGCCTACTAGCCAATTTTCTTGTGCAAAACATCAAATAAACGTCATATTCTCTTACCTAAGACAAAAGGCTATCGTTTCAGAATCAGAATCAAATTTTATTGTTACTACGAAGTAAAGTCATTACAGACAGTATACAGAAGGAGGTCCCGTAGTCGGAGACTGAATTGGGACCTCCTGTGCATGATGGACATAAAAACAAATAAAACATAGCTTCGACAGGAAGGGAAAAATTTCAATAATCATAATAATATGGGTGATCAAGCACATTTCATAATATAAAGAAACCATGTAAACACGAGATGTAAAGAGAAAAAAGAAAAAATATATCAATATATACACACATATATACACACATACATATATACACACATACATATACACACATATATATACACACATATATATACACACATACATATATGTGTGAGAGCATGCTTTAGGGGCTATGAGAATGAAGTGCTACGTGTTGTATTGGTTGACAAAGAGCTTTTTTAATTCTTTTACAAACGAGTGTGGATTCATTACTTTTAAGATGGATGGAGGTGAATTCCATATAGAAAGTGAGCTAAAATGAGCGGTTTGTTTGCCATAGTTAGTCCGGGCTTTCGGTAAGATGAAGTTTTTGTGGTAAGCAAATCTAGTGTTGTTGGTATTGACAAGTGAGGAGGATGGTATGATGGAAATAGGAAATAGCTCATTGATATGCTTGGATAAACATATGACTAGATTATACTTAACCATATCGCGCACTGTAAGAATGTTGTAGCTGTAGAATAGTTGTTTTGAATCGGTGTAATGTGAACTAGAAGTGACTATTTTAATTGGTTTGTTTTGAACAGTCTGTTACGGTGCGAGGTGAGTGTTGTAGGTAGTGCCCCAGGTAGTTATACAGTAGTTGATGTGAGAATGAATAAATGCGTAGTATAGTGACAAGAGAATGGAACGTGAAAAAAAAGGGCGAGACCGAATGAGGATGCGTATACCATAAGACAGCTTTTTCTTGACATCTAAAATATGAGAGTGGAATTTTAAGTTTCTATCTAGTTTGACGCCTAAGTAAACACAATCATTACTAGCGTGGATCGAATGATTTGGGATACTAATTGAGGGATCCGTTACTAGCGATCGCTGATGTGATGAAAAGAGAATGAATTGGGTTTTTTGAGGATTGAACTGTAATTTGTTTAGCTTACACCAGTGTAGTATATTGCGAAGATCTGTGCTCAGCTTATTTATTAAACAGTCTATGCTATTATCGGAACTAAAAATCGTCGTATCATCAGCGTAGAGCAAATATTTACAGTGTATGATAAAATTGGGTAGATCGTTGATATAGAATAAAAACAAAAGTGGGCCCAGAACGGACCCTTGTGGTACTCCTATGTTCGTTGTTGTTTGTTTGGAGTAGGTACCGGAAATACTGACCGTTTGGTTTCGATTAAGGATATAACTGCGAATAAATAACAGAGCAGGACCACATATTCCCATTGCTTCCAGTTTTATGAAGAGTATCTGATGGTTAATAGTATCAAATGCCTTTGTTAGGTCAACAAAAACAGATCCAGCTAAACTGCCATCGTCAATCGCCTGCTTTAGAAATTCAGTAAGATATAATAAAGCGAGATCAGTAGAATATCTTGTTCGAAAACCAAACTGAAAATCAGTAAGAATGCTGAACGTTCGAAGGTAATTAGTTAGGCGCTTTTCAAATAATTTCTCAATTACTTTGCTGAGGAACGGGAGCACACATATAGGCCGGTAGTTCGTTACCAATGATCGGTCTCCTTTTTTAAATACTGGGGTAACTCTAGCACGCTTAAGTTCGCGAGGAAAAGTCCCCTTTTTAAATATTAGATTAATGACATGTGCAAGAATGTCAGATATAGATAGAGCAATCAGCTTTATGTGTGATGGACTGATGTCGTCTAGACCAGCGCTAGTGGTTTTTAGATTCCGAATTACTGCGGTTACTTCATCGGCAGAAGTGGGCAACAAATAGAAGGACTGGGGTAAGCGAGTGATTTCGTAATCTAAAACTTCGTCCGATGGCAGATTGTTCGAAAAAAAGAAGTCACTGAATGTATCAGCAATGTCACGTGGATTTGAGTGCACAATGCCGTTATGAATTATTGAAGTAATGCTTCCTCGGTCGCCGTTTCTATTTAGAAAGGAATTTACTAATTTCCATTTTTTATCGGAGTTACTTCCACATTCCAATATTTTCTGTTCGAGGTATTTTCTTTTTGCTCTTTTTAAGTACGCACAGAGATTGTTACAGTATTTCTTGTACCTTGCTCTTAGCTTAACATTGAAAGGTTGTTTCTTGGTTTTTTTGTAAGGATTCTTGCGTCTGCGCATTGCTTTAAGTAATTTATCAGTTAGCCATGGGTTTTGAGGTGACGCAATGGTCTTCTTGCATTTTTTCCTATGCGAATGGGAATGGAAGTAATGTAAAGGTAAAGAAAAAAGCGCGAGAATGCTTCTTGAGGGTCGTTGGTTTCCCTTACAGCAAGCCAGTCTGCTTTCGTAATGTTCTCGATAAGTGCTTCCTTATCCAAAACAAGTTTATGAAAGCATGCGGAACGACAAATAGGAGTTGAAATAGTTTTAAGAATAATGGGATAATGGTCGGTGATATCACTGGTAAGAATGCCTGCTTCAGGAGCGACCAGAAGGTTTGATAGCGCATGATCAATTAGTGAGCATCCGCCGTCACGAGAAAGACGTGTAGCTTGAGTAATTAGGCATTCAAAACCATAACTGTGATAGCAGCTAGAATATGTCGTGAAGTTAGTGGACGCGGTATCAAGCAGGTTGATATTCATGTCACCAACGATAACTACATTTTTATTTTCTGACGATATTGATTCAAGCACATTGTCTAAAGCGTTGCAAAAATCGGTAATGGAGGTAGAGGGTGAACGATAAATACAACCCAAAATAAAATTTTTGTTGTCGATGTTAAGCAACAAATGATCAAATTCTACCCATACAGCTTCACAGTTAGGTAAAGTTAGTGCAAGGTCATGCCGTCGTTTACTTCATCGGTTTTCGAATACCTTTGCAAGCGTAAGCACGCAGATACGTACGCCATCAATTTTTAGATGCGAAGCACCTCTCTGACTCACGTGTGTAACGTCGTACATACGTGCGTCCTCACGAACGCGCTGCAATGCGTTCCCCTCGCCGCAGGCATTGGAGAGATGCCAAGTAGGTCATGCCGCAGCTGAAGCGCTGATGTCACTGTCTTTCTCACCCGCCGCACACTCGCTACGCTATGTTTTGCTTCAAACAATGCTTCCAACACCCGCTTAGAGGTTAATTTAAACCGCGTCAACGCCGTGCGCAACGCTGCTGCTTCGCATCCTATCAGGTTTCCTTCGAGGATGTACATATTTTTAGCACATAAAAGTTGGCAGGTCGCACGTACAGTGGGAATCAATGATATGCGAAGCATGAATGAGAATAGTTGACATGTCACTTTAAAGTCAGCACAACGTTACGAGGTGGATGTAAATGATGCCATACATGACTGCCATGTTATGATTATGATGTTTGGATGTGTCATTTACCTTCGCCATCCATTCGCGTCAGGTGACTCCAAATTTAGTCCATGTGGAGCTAACGAAAGGCCCCCGAGTACGCTATGAGCATGACATATTCTCATGTTCCTATATGACACGGGTTCAGGATTATCATGTTTGAACCAGTCATATATTTTGTCATTCATTGATGTCACGTAACACGAAATTTGGTATATGTGGAGCTAGCACTATGGCCGCGAGCGCCTCATGAAGGGTGTAATAAACTCCAATGTAGCGTTGACGTGCGCGCACGCTGGGCACAGCGACGCGATATTAGAGAGTTTTAGTACTGCGTACGCTGCGTACGTGGCGGCGTTGCGTACGTAAGGATGCCACGTTTTGCGTAGTGCGCATGCGCAGACCGCAACGCGCACGTATCGCGTTACGTACGCAGCCGCTACGTACGCACGCATGAGATGCGTGCGTGCGTACGTATGAGCTGATCGCGCCGCTCTCGAACAAGTTCGTGACAGCGCGAGACTTCGTTTTGCAAAATGGCGGCATCGAAGGCAAGCACCGACCGGCTCTGTGGCTTAAAATATGGCCATAAACTGGCTATAACACTTGAATTGGCTCACATTGGCTGTCAACAACACGTGCTTCTATTTTGATCTACCAGATGACGCAACACGCTTCACGCTCGTTACGTACGTGGGTACTACGGCGTACTAAAAGCCGATTAGTGGCGAATGACACCACGTAACGCAAGTCGCTTGCGTGATGCGTACGTAGCACCATTTCGCAGTACTAAAACTCTCTATTAGCAAAACGCGAGCACTTTATAGTCTGATGCCATGCGCGACCCGTGCGACCAGCGTCCGTCGGCGCAGACCAACGGCAACCTGCGCGAAATGTTACACGCTGCATTCCATGCCGATGCGTTACCCATCCTGTTTTCGTGACGGAGGGACGCCGGACGCGCTGAAGCGCGCATGCGCCAAAGCAACGCAGCGCTTCGCGCGCCTGCGAGTATATCGCAGGACCGGCGTCTGGCGTGGCAACACTGGCATGAAGTGACGAAATGAACGCCGGCGAGCACGCGCACCGCGTCATGTCAAAATGCATTGGCGCTTTGACTGTGGCATGTAGTCATGTTCTCATATGACACGCATCTCATGATTATAATGTTTGCAGATTAACCGATT